>VXAL01001702.1:912577-1062984 GCA_013399475.1 Chauna torquata
CTAAAGCAAAATCTACTTGAGAGAGCAGATGTGGCAAAACAAAACCCATAGCTTTCCATGAAGAGCTGCCAAAAATAACACTGGCTCGGCAGGCATGTGATCTTCAGAGAAGCTTGCTTCTTGAATGAGTCAGAATGGTGATTCCATTTTTACCTCTTTAGTGAACAGGAAACACATTCTCCCTGAGCACCAAATTCTCCTACAGTGGCCCACTTACACTGGATTGTATCAGCAGGCTTTGCAGGTGCTAAGATAAAATGGAAAGTGTGTAATGGTTTCCTCTATTTTGAGAAGTGGTGCTTAAATAAGACAAAACCCAAAAGGTCATCCAGAAGTGTATGTAAGAGCAGACACCTATGTATACACATCTGAAATGAGGAGATAAAAGAGGGGGTAGGAGGTCATCTAAAATATATCCTTCCATAAAGAAAAAATTAGGCTCTACCCTGAAAGTATGTTTTATTCTGAGACACAGAGCTTGTAAACTTTATGAAAAGAAGTGTATGATGTGGCTGATCTCACTGAGCCAGCCCATGTCCTCCTGCTCATTGTTTGCTCTTCAATGAAATTTTGTTGTTGTTGTTGTTTTCCAAGAAAAGGAATGGCCTTGGAAAGTTTCAGTTTTCAGTATGCAGCTGTTGGAATTTCAAGTACAGAAAATTTCCTTTCTTCCAGTGTTCAGCACGTCTGTCTATTTTTAAGATTTTACCCGTTGAAATTTGACATTTTATCAAGATGTTTTTTTCATAAGGAAAAAAGCCAGCTTAAGTTTGGGTCTATGAATGCACCTATCCACACCAAAGCTGTTGGTGTTCACACTAGGTAGCTGTGGGCTACCTGGATTTGTCATTCATGTTTGCTCTTTTCCTCAGGAAAAAAAAAAAAAGTCTGTGTTCTTTCCCCACCTGCCTGGTAAAATAAGTTGTAGTCATCTTCCATTTCCTCCATCTTATGCATTAATGAAGTCCTGCTTCAGCCAGAGGAAGTCTTTTCTTACTAGACTCTTTTCAAAGGGGAAATATACTATTTCTCCATGTACTCTGAGTCTTGTAAGAATATATTAATTAACATTTGCAAAGGGATTTGGAAAGGTAAGATACAAACTACCACAGTCTGTTTTGCGTGTTAGAAGTGGAATCAACATCTATGTTCTAGCTGCTGAAGTTTTATTGTGAACAAGCAAAATATATTTTGATTTCCTTCAGGAGGAGTTTGCAGGACTTATGATGCTGGATATCATCCTTCGGTCTGTAAAATTAAAGAAAAAAGGTGTTGAAATTGATAAGATGTATAAGTAAGAGTCACACAATGGAATCTTTGCAGTCTTTTTTTCTTTAATAACTGCATTTAGGTGAAAAAAAAAGAATTCCTTGAAAACCTGTTACTTTCCAATGTGTTCTGTATCTGCAAGAAGAATCACTTCAGTTTTGCATTCATTAAGCATATGATATCCCAGCTCCCTGAGGGAATTCTACAGGAACCACAATGATCTTATTTGCATCTTTCTGTTCAAGTATTTCAAGGCTTCCTGTGACACACAAGAGATGGCTCCTGATGTTCCTGAAGAGTGTTGCCAGTGTTGTCCAGTGCAATACCAGACAGAGTGGAAGGAAGTCCAGCTGTAGAGCTGGTGGACTGTAAGCCTGGTAGGCATTTCACCAAGAACAAAGATGTACTGAGATCTGAGAAGTATCGGTCACCTGAGTCCTGGGGCAAATGCCCCTCATTAATAAAAGAAACCCAATATCATTGAAGTTTTTTTGGATGCAAATATTGAAAGTAGCAAAAGTAATGGACCATATGCCCACTCCAGAAAACATAGCCTCTCATCAGACATCTGAAGTCATGTGTTTGCTGTTGGAGATTTCAATAGCTTGGGTTGAAGTCCATAGCCAAGATTTTCAAAAGCAACTGTTGGGGAGAGGAGTTCAGTGGCTTTAGTAGAGCACAACTTTCCCAGACTTTGGGTATTCAGCAGTTTCTAAATATCAGGCCAAGAGCTTTTCAAATTGAGAAAACACATTTGACAATTCATGACTGGAAAATGTGGTCAACAGAAGTCTGTAGGTACTCACGTCTTCAGAAAATCAGTCCAAGGTTCCCTCATGTTAGAAACCTGAAGTTTCCAGAATGAGAAGTCTCTCCGGAAAATGTTAGCCTCAAACTCTGTTTTAGCTTTTCTTATTAACATGGGAAGAAAAATATTGTATAATGACTAAGTATGATTATTATATAGTGGCTCCTTGAGCTGAGAAAGTGCAATGATATGTGGGAAAATAGTGTCGCGGTAGAGGTGAGGCATAGCTCATTTGTGAAAAGGCAGTGACAAAGCTGTCTAACATTGGCTTTCTAATTTAAGGCAGCCTCTTGATACAAGAAATAGTAGTTGCTCTGTGACACTGTGAGATTCCATCTCCTTATTGAAAGATTTGTGCATGCGTGTTACTGTTGTTATTTAAATACAAAGTTAATCTTTCTGCGTTCACAGGAGATATAAGAAATTAAAATGCATCAACAATTTCCAAACAGGTTAGTCCTTCTTATCCACATAATTCTATTTGAACTTCATTTCTTCTGATTTTCCTTTTTAAAGGTATGTACTGACTTCAGTGTTAAAAAAAAAAGATCACTTTTTCCAAGATCTAAGTGATAGATATCTTCACTGCAGATTTTGGGGCTTTGTGGGCTTCTTAGAAAATTCATGTCCCAGCACCTTCCTCCTGACCACGATCATTGGGAGCTGTTTACAGGAGAAAATACAATCAGAACACCTATATATGCAAAATTTGATGACAGGATAATTCATTATATCTCTGATTTCCTCCCTTTTGGTATAAGTTTAAAACAAAATAGAAATTTGCTTCATCTCTGAGTTTTTCAGACACAAATTGGTGTTGTAATTAATTCCCTTACATTACACGGCTGCTGAGATATTTTTAAACTACATTAAAATTATTACGTAATGTTCTGACACATAATGATTGAGTCTTCACTAGTGCCTAAGTACATCACTGAACACTTGGATGGCATCAGCTGATTGCTGATACATGCAAACTCTTAATTACATTTTTGTTTTATTTTAAGATGTATCCTTTCGTTTTATGCCAGTGCTTTGGTTCTCCTCTCATCTTTAGAGGCAACACAGCTTTTTTTATAGGTTTATTCATCTTTGTTCTACCCTGTAAAAGAGAAATCTCCTAGCAAATCATTTTCTATTAAATTTTATAGCACCAAATCTTAGAAACTTCAAGGCATTATTCTTCCAAAGAAATGAATCAAAAGATGACTGAGAGATGTCCTGGAAGAACAGACACCTGAAGGGCTGCTGTCATGACAGGGAGTTCGTAAGACCTATTTTCCCAGCTCTGTCTCTAGTGAAAGGTTTGGTTGACTTTTATTATTGTTGGTCTCTGTGGATCTTTGAAAGCTTTGAATTTTAACAGAGCCGTGCAAGCTACAGATGTCCTCAAACCCCAGAATATAAGGAATACACTAATGACTGAACACCAACATCTGTCCCTTGTGCGCATTCCTACCCTGGCTGAGGATAGCAGTAGAACCCGAAGATTTTTGACTGTCTCCTAAAGACCTATTTTAAATTCACAGAAAACCCTACTGGTGGTTTTTTTTTTTGTTTTTTTTTTTTCCGGAAAGCCTCACTCTGAGGTCAGCATATCTGAAGATACCTATATCGTGTATTCAAATACACCATTTTTACGTTAAGAAGGTGCTGAAGAACCATGTATCTCCCCTCTTCTCCTAATCACATGCTCAGTCACAGCCCACACAGCAGCTGGATGGTAGATGAACTTTGGGTAGCCAGAAGGAACTGCATTCCTGGAAAATGATGAAAATAAGGATTCATTTTTCATTCCCACCACTCTCATTAGCAGATAGTAGTCACTTTTATCACTCTGAATGTATTAGTCAGAAGGCTCTCACCACATCAGGGCTTCACTGCGCTGGATGCTGTACAAACTCTCAATGTGTGCATTCCTTCCGTGGAAAGGACAAGAAAATCATTACATCCCTGCCCCAGGCACCTCCCCTTTCCTAAGCCACCCTCTCCACTCCCTGCATGCATCTCTTGTTAATCATGCCATAGATCTCAGGGACTGGTGGAGATTCAATAAACACAGGTCTGATGCATGTTGATAAGAGAGACTCACAAACCAAAACAAGCAGAGAGCAGAAAAACTGTCTTCCTCTTCAAACCCTCCCCCCAGCTCTTCTCAAAGGAAGTCTCATATGCTTGATGGTACAATTGCTTTTCAAGCATCAACAAGTAATTTTTCAGCCCCAGTGTAAAAGGAAAAGACCCCAGCATTGTTAGCTCCATAAATTCAATCAGCATGAGTCAAGCTTCAGAAAATCAGAAGATGTATGACTCCCTAATAAAAACAAGAAGAACTTGAGATATTTCATTCTTTCCTTTCAAAGTTTTGAGGCCTATGTGACATTAGGAACACCACGGTGGGGCTGGAAAGTTGAGGGGGAGGATTGTCTTTTTACAGGAAAGCTGAAGTTCCTTTGTGAATAATTAATTATATCTCTGGGAGCCAGGTTTAAAACCAACATGCTGGTTATTGCAAGGCATATCCTCAAGCTGAGATGGAGGCAGTAGGGAGCTTCTCATGTAAGGGAAACCCCTCTTTTGCTGGTAGCAAATTTGTCTTTTTTAACCCAAGAAGATCTGATTTGCACAATGTTGCCTGTTAAAAATCAGCCACCTACTGCAGCTGCCCTTTTATATCCCTTCTCCAGGAGGAGACAGACTCAGACATGTTCTGGGAGGAGTAGGCTGCTAGTCTGTCTCTGACACCTCCCTGAAATATAGTGCTTCAAGAAGCACCTACGCCGGAGGGCATGGCTGGTTTTCCCAATTCAGCCCGCACGTTCTAGGAAAGCCACACCCCACCCACGGGCTCAGCCTCTTCCAGCACCCACTGGTGCCACCCAGGTAATTACCAACCCAGAGATAAGCTCTGCAATATCTGCCACAGATCCAGGCTCCTCACACAGTCACAGGTTTATGGGGTAGGGTGATGCCTGTTCAGTGACTTGTCTGTTCTGGAAAAGGAGCTTCTTGTATGTTTTGTTGGTGTTTCATTTTTAAAAGCAGATATTTACATGCATTTCCAGAGGGGAAGAACAATGGAGAGGGCACTGAGGAAGCCAAGGTTTGGTTCGTCACTCCAAGAAGGACCTTTTGGGTGACCAGGGAGTGACATGGTTCATCTGTAGCCCAAGCTGCTAACTCTAAAATGAGAATAGTAGCCTCCTTGACAGAGAAGTGTGCTGGAAGGACACACAGAGTAACATTTATGAAGTGTTTGAATACCACAGTCAGGAAGGAAGGTGAGCATAGAAGCACATTCAATGACAGATTTACATTTCCTTTACAGTTATATGTATGAGCTGTTCTTAGTGCCATGTTTCATCTATTGACCCCAAGATTAAAAATTCAATGGGTGCATCAAAGGAACCAGATTCTTTCTTAAAATGAATGAGATGGCATGCAAATCCCTTAATAGCCTGGCTCAGGGTGATATTGTGCTTCCTGATGGACAGGGCAAAAAAACAAGTGGAGCAAGTTTGAATGACACCAAGCTATGATATGAGCGATACTGGTATGCGTGGTGGTGTCATTAAACAAAATTGTACCTCCAGAAGCTCCACCTGGGGTAGTTACACTAAGGGAAGAAAAAAAGGAATGAACTAAAGGTACCTAAACTCACAACTTCTTCATCCCCTGGGAGCTCTCAAGCTGCTGGGTTATAGCTTGGTCAGAATACGTGACATTTTTTCAGGGCAATGTTGAAAAGGTCTCAATATCATGCCAGCAAGAAACAAAGGCAAAAATGTTCATGAAATGAAAATCTTGGAGCTTTGCCAATGCAGGTCTTAGGGGGTTTTGGAAGAATTTAAGTTCTCACAGGGAGGCCAGCAGGCAAAGATCAGCTGTAAGCGGTAGAATCAGAAGTTACAGATATAAAATGACTCCTTTGAAAAACAGAAATGTCCCGTTCCCCATATCAGCTTTGCCATGATGCATCCTGACAGGGGCCCAGAAGCATCCTCAGCACAAGGCAAGGCAGTGTTCAACAAAAGTGCATTTGGCCAGGAGGACAGAATAATTTTTCCTTGATTTCAGTGGGAGCTGCATCCACTTGCAGCCAAATAAATGTGGCCCTGAGTAATTCGGTGTGTATGCTTGTGTATGCTTCTTGTTCTCTTGCACACACCTACATCACAGACATTCACTGCTGACTCACCAGCTTCCCAGCAATCGGTGCTCCCCTTTGCTAGTTAAAACATGCGGCTGATATTCTCTCAACCCTGTGGATTAACCCCTGTCTCCTTTATACACCATCACCTATCACTCGGCAACAGAAAATAGACTCTGATTTGGGCCTGATGGGCACTCTTAGTGGTGATGCATGGAGACAGACAGATTTTTTTTTATGAGCTTACTTGACCCTGCTGGAAGTGGAGATACTTGTTGTGTAGTAAATTGAGCAAACATGACATGGACAGTAAGAGAGAGAGACGAGGAGAGAAGGCACAGATAACTGTGAGGGCTTTGTTTGTTCCCATGTGGCATGATGTTGGGATGGCACCACCAAAGGAAAAATCTCCCAGAGCTGAGTTTATACCCACAAAGCTGACCCAGAGATTTAAACAAAGACAGCTGGTAATCTAAAATAAGACAACCTCCAATCCAGCTGGTTTCCAAACATTCAGGTGTTCAAAAGAGCAGGCTTTTACCTCTCTGAAAGGTACTTGGAAATGTTTTCATTGTTTTATTTTATTTTTTTATACTTGGGGGTACAAAGGAGAGGAAACATGCCTTTACTGTTGTTTTCCACGTGCATAAAGTTACAAGATCCCTCCAAACCCATTTTCCTAGAGCAAGAGAACCTGCAAATTACGTTGCAACACTTGCTGGGACACATAAATGGCACAAAAGTCTGCTATTATTGAGTAAAAGCAAAAGCATTTCACTGAAATAAATGACAGATATAGGATTGGAACTTTTAAAACTCTTTGAGTTGTAACCAAATCACACTCAATATCCCATTTTACAGATACAATATTAAATTATACTACTTCATTCTACACTGAACCCTGCTTTTGCATATAAGGCAGAGGTCTCAGCTCATGAATTCAGTTTATGCAGAAGTGTGCAGAGCTCTTTGGTCTGCAAAAATGGGGTCTTGCCACATTCTGGGTATGAACTCCTCTGTCCTTTCTTCCTTTAGGGCTACAGAGCATGCAGAACTTTGTCCTAGTAAAAGAATTTTACAAAAATAGGTGTTATTTCTTCCTGATGCCTCACCAAGCAGCAGTAGGTGGGACTAGTTTGAAGCTACTATATTCAAATCTCCCATTACCACACAGTTGCTCCATCTTGAACTTCTCCTGTTTAATAACTGGTTTAACATATAGTGAAGCTGGTGCCATCTAGATCTATCAGCCTGTTGCAAGTCTATGGGCTTCAGCCATCAGGATATGAACAGCCCAAAATTTTATTAGCAACCTTGCTGGTTTGACAGGGGAGAAAAGCTGCTGCCTTGGAAATGTCTTTGTGAAAAGTTGGTTCCAGAGTTTAATGTTTCTGTGACCGTCTTGCTTCAACACAGAGAGGAGACTGCATTTTCCTTGGACCTTAAGAGTCCAAAATGGCTGAGGCTCCATTTCAGAGACCGCCAGTGCTGGTTTTTTCCCTCTCTGTGTTTCGTTTGTGCTGACATTCTTCACTTAAGAAGCAGTTTCTTGTTCCTTCTTGAGCACTGGGTGTTTACACCTCTGGGAGATGCATTCAGCAGATAGAGGTTGCAATCCCACGTTATGCAAGGAGGAACAGCTTGGCCCCACAAGCAGAGAGCAGGTTTGCTGGTACAGAAGGCTTGATCAAAGCACTTCTGTCCTTCCTTGAAACTCCCCTCCATCGCTGTCACTGCAACCACTCACGCATCCTTGCCTTATTGCCCTAACATCCTATGCAGAGACTGCCAATTAATTTAGACTGGTGGCTATTACAAAATAATCCATTTGGCCTGGAAGGTTAAGTCAGCATTAAAGGGAATTTTTTGTACAGACATGTAGACATAGATTCTACTGTGATTTTTGCTACTCTAGTTTATGATAGTTTCCTAGAAGAAATACATTTCATTAGGAAAGGCACTTTTGGAGAGGTTTCTGCTGCTATACTTCCATTTATCTGGCACCGTTGTGGTATAAAAAAAAAAAACACAAGACTGAAGAATCACAGCCCTAATGACCCTGACTGTATTAGCAATAGATTGTAGACAAGACCTGGCCCAAAGGGAAATTACCAAACTTGTCAAGGCTTGGCACTTAAACACTTTTTTGAACCCCAGTCTGCAAAAGGTGAGAGGTTAGTGATTTAATCCGCCAGCATCATTTCCATCAGGAAGATGAAAGGCCTGGAATGAGCAGCACAAAGTAATCTGGCTATTTCATTCCCATTGAATACCGATTTCCAACATCCAGAGACAAAAGACATGGAAAAATATCCTAATGTAAACTGGCACAGGGGCCAGAGCACAAGCAGTTAACATTAATTATGTATTATCCAAGCACTGCAGATAGCACCAAACAGGAAGGGGAAAAACTCATAGCACTATTAATAATGAACATGAAATTTGTAAACTCTCTATGAGGAATAATTTGCATAGCAGTATAAACATAGTGTCTAATGCTGAAAAGCTGGAAACAGTAGTCTGGTTAAAAAAATAATCCTTATTTCATATGTTTTAAACTATAGTTCTATTTATTTATTTATAAGCACTTACTATGGTCTCTAATTCTAATTTCTGACTGTGGAACACAAGCACTTTGCTACTGCAGATAAGCAGATTTGCTGGGCACACGCAATAACAAATCTGGAGCATTTGCTTTGCAACAGCCTTGATTGAACAGTGATTACTAGTGATACTTGCACTTGTTTGAAGACAGAGGTGGGGTAGGAATGCTATAATCTAGGAGGCCTGCTTTTTTAATCTGTCCTTGTGTTTTAATTTGTCTTGTGAGAAGGCATTGCATTTTGCTGTAGGAGTTCTCGGTTAAGTGTGTATCTTAGTAAAGGAGTCAGATTTCTGTTAAGAGTCAGCTCTTGGTTTCTCAGGGAAAAGGAGAAATACTAACAGCGACTGTCATCTGTGTGCTCTCCTTCAAGAGCTCATATGGTTGGGTCCAGTGGCATGGCATCCTGAGACTTGCTGGAATTACTCTAATTTTTGGCACTTTGGAGGCGAGAAAGATTCGCTCATAAAGTGTAGAGGACACTTAGGATAATGTTAATGGGGCCACAGTATCTAAAGATGGTGTATGGGTTAAAAACATATCATCAGTTACCAGGGGCAGGAACCATCCTGACCTAGGTGTGCAGAACATCTACCATGAGCAAGACACTGGTTTTCTCATTACCCTTATGCCTAACCTCAGGCTGTTATGTTTTAACATGGTAAAAAGAAGCCAAGTTGCTTTTATTCTAACTAGATCAGTTCCAAAATATTCAGAATTACTTAAAACATGCAAAATTAAAAGTGCTGTATTATACAGTCTTTATGGGTTCATCAGGCTTCTCTGGAGCTGCCGAGGCTAATTCAGGAGACTGCAGAAGCTGCACAAAGCATGGCAACATTTGTCAGACCCAGGAAACCACAGGGCCAATTTATATCCAGCTACTTCAGTGGAGAAACCTCTTCCCTGCCTTTTGCTGAGCCTGAGAAGCAGAGCACTGGCAACCTGCACCTCAAGTGAGCCCCCCAGGTAGGGTGTTTTGGCAGGGTGGGAGGAAGGACATGAGCCCACACTTCTCGCCTGGTTTTGTGCTCTCAGCCGAGACTGGCTCTACAGGAGTGATAGAAATTCTCCTAGAACACAGCAGCCTAAACCAGTGAGCGGGTGAGCCCCAGGCACGCAGCAGCCTTGCTCTGGTTCCCCAGCTCATCGTGGAGCACACCTCCATGCCTCTCTTCTGCCCCCTCGCCTTTGCCGGGGAAGCTTCCCACTGGCGGGGCTAAGTTCCTCACAGCTGGAGGTTGCTTTTGCATCTATCACAGACACCTCTCGGTGGGTTGTGATTTGATTTGCCAGAGAGGCCTCCTGGGAGGGTATCTCAGGAACAGGGTACGGGGGAGGATGGGGAAGGATGTGGTCATAGGCTTGATCAGAAAAGCAATAATGAAAAGTGGATGGAGAAGGGGAGAGAGCAGTGGGAGTTTTCTCATCAATCCTGGGTCCTGTTGGGCCAGCAGCCCCTCTGGTATGTTTAGGGATGCTGTATGCCTTAACAGCCTCCATTTACTAATGCAGTAATGACTTGCTGGAGGAGGATTTGGCCGCTGTGCTAATTGCATTCCTCTGCTGCACAATAACTTAACACGTTATTAAGATTCCAGAGAAGAGGGTCAGGGAATTCATCTCTCTCCAGTGCTCTCCTGACCCCAGCACCATCTCACACACACAAGCACATACAGAGTCCTTTCCTCCTTTCCTCAAATCCAACTGAATGCTTTCAAAGACTGGAAAGCAAATATTCCATCAGTTGTAACACTGGTACAGTCATATTTTTTTCTTCCTACTCAATGTTTTACGCCTAATTTTGAATAAGTGCAAACTCCAGCTCTCCTGCTTTACAGTGCTCTTGCAAAGCAAAAAGGCTCAGATATGGACACGAATTACATTACCTTGTACAGAAACAAGCTGTGATGCTGCCCCCAGGGTGTAAAGGACCTTACTGGATAGGAGAGTCACTGCCCTCCCCTCCCTTTCAGTTCACACAACAATATAAGGATGAGCAAGAACTGATATGAAGAACCAAATTCTCTTCATATAGCAAAGAGCAAGTCAGCCCCAAGGAACGGACTTTGGGAATGGGAAACTCTATTCGTAATTTGGAGGTTTGCTTCAGCAGAGATCTGAGATCTGGCTGCAAGGCTGCAAAGGAGTGATGAATGTGATTTATCAAGAGAGAGGGGGGCAAGAGGTCTAGCCAAGGCCACTCTTCTTCCCCTGCAGAACCAGGAAAAGAGTGGACACTGCTCTTAAAACTCCGTCACCTTCCACAGTCCATTTCTACCTCTGGAAAGTAGGATTTAGGCCCTTCCATTTGCTGTTGCTGTTCCAGACAAAATAATTTCCATCTTTTTCCGTTTGGGGTGATGGCTTCCTTGGGTTCGCAGACATGACTAGCTTGGTTCGGTGCCTGACATGGAGCAAGCTGGCCACAGATTCAGTCAGTGCAAATCATATGTCTCAAAGGTAACACCTCCTTTACCACTACTCAGGTTTTTACAAGCTCATCCAGCTCTAAGGGATGGACTAAAGCACAACAGTGGGATGTTTTTCCTTGAGATTTTTGTTTTGGTTTGTTTTGTGTCTGGATATTGCACAATCTGGCCTAATATTGTTCACCCATTGGATAAATAACTGTTAGAAAAGTATATAAGGAGGCAATAATAGTCCTAGTGTGTACATTCATAACTGCTACTTGGCCAAGACAATACAGGCCTTGACTCAAAGCAAAGTGGAAGGTTAAAAGGCCTTGAGAAGTGCCAAAAACAACAGGCAGGGGGAGAAAAAATAAACAGAAGGGTGGCTGAATCATCTTGGATTGCATGGCAAGTAAGGGAGCATGGTGGAGGTGAGTGCTGTCTGCAGAGTCTTGAGGACACTTCTCAACCTGACCTGACGGTGCAAGGTGGGGACCTGAGCGACCTCACTGTATTCCTCAGATGCCACCACACTGATGGCAAGCAAATGGCTCACTTTGCAACCCTGCAATAGTGGTGCTGTGGACTGCCCATCACCTATTTCCTCCTCCTCATTTTTAGGTCCTCTTTCCTTTGCTCTCTGACAAGAGATGAGAGATCCAATTGCACTTTCTTCAGAGGTGGTGTCTCTCTTGCATGGCAGTCTCAGTGGGTGGGTTGGATCTACCACACTGGATGAAACCTGCCCTCAGCCCTGCCTGCCACCGCCTTGCCTCCCCACCCCGCTCCCGACCGCATGCCTTCAACCTGCCCATACGCCTGCAGCAGCTGTCCTATTAATATATGTCAGCATCCCTCAAGTTCTCCCATCAGAAATCTTCTTAAAAGTCTCCTCTGTACTACAGTGCTCAGGCTGTAATGATTTTATCAGTTTGTACTAGATCTAATTAGTATCCTGCCACTTTTATACTATTGGATTTGGAGGGTTAAGAGATTGTTTATTTCTTTGACTCTTGTCAGAATAACATGTTATCTCAGCTCTCTAAATAAATTAATAGTAGTAATAGTCATAAATAATAATCATGAATGAAACTATGTGCAAGGTTAAAACTCAGCTGTAGAAGCTTTCCTCTGGCTCTGACTGGTTGGAACCACAGTTTGTTTTATAATCCAGCCTCTTTGGCTTTTTCTTTATTTATATGTATGCTCACATATCTATGCAGAAGAGCAAAGAGAATAGAACTGCGTAGAATAGTTCAGCTGGAAGAGACCTACTGAGTCCAACTGCCTGACCACTTCAGGGCTGACCAAAAGTTAGAGCATATTATTAAGAGCATTATCCAAATGTCTCTTGAACGCCGACAGTCACGGGACATCAACCACCAGAGAAGGTGGCTGGTTAGGATTATTTCTACTGCAGAAATATCATGAAGCTTCATGGGACAAACCAAACATGCTGAGCTGACCCGAACACCACGAACACCTCCATGACTATCCTCCCTGCAGGGCACTGCAGGGAGGCTAAGCCTGTGTCCCCGCAGGTGCATGAGGCATCTTGTCCCGGGTGTCACCGATCGGTCCCAGCTCACTTCCACCTTCTCCTCCCTTCCCAGCAAGGTCACAGCAGAAGAGGTGCTCCAGTCATCCCTTGGGCTGGATCCAACCCATCACAGGGCAGCTTTTGGAAAGGGCTACTGCTGTTGTAAATAAGAGGTTGTTGGGTCATCAAAAGGAAGTCAAACTTCTTTTTTTATAATTATTTATTTATCATAAAAAACTAGAAGTGTTCCGCCCACCCCCAGCCCCATTGCTAGGAACAGGCTGGTTTGAATGCTGTGATTCTCTGCTCTGGTATGATCATGCTCAGGTGCAGAACAAGTTAGTTTTGGATTTTCCCCAACTAAGCTCATTAATGCATTAGTCACAAACAGACTTCAAGGACACTTGACCTCAGTGTCTCTGCTTTCCTCTCTGATCATCTTCCAGCTTCTGCTTCAGCAACAGAAAACTACAAAGAGAAGAAATGGCCGAGTCAACGAAACGAAGGAAAGCCAAAGTTTAGAGCTGTGGTTGGCTGTCAGCTCAGCTAAGCACAGCCTGTGTGCCATGCTCCTCGTAACTATTTCCAGGTTACTCCCAGGTTGTAACGCCAGATACTTACATTAGGAATGATTTTGACATTTCAGCTAGCTGGATAATTTTTTTGCATCATCTGTCTTCTTGTAGGGTTGTAAAAAGTTGTGTTTAAAAGTAAAATACAGACATTTAAAATGATTAGTATTCTAGTGACTGATAATTAACACAGTTGGGAAAAGTCTGAGAAACAGATATGGTAAACAGCAAAGAAGGATGTGAAAAAAAAACAACAGAGAACAGACAATATGGGAGAAAATAGAGTGACTTCTGAGCTGTGTTTTTTTAGCAGAGCTTTTCTTTTGACTTCCCAGCTCTGCCATTCCCCAATTGCATTAAAGTGGTTGGCAAGATGAATAATATTTTTAGATGAAATATACTGGCAGAACAACAGGAACTGCAGCCCCTTTACTGTTCTGCTGGAAATTTCTGCTGCTGTTTCTGGTAAATATGGCTGGTGGCAGGACCTGGCTTGTAGCTTTAACCACATGTGGGAAGTTCATGGGGAAAAGATGCCAAGTCTAAAATTAACCCCCTTGAAAAAAAAAAAAAAAAAAGATAAAAAAAAGAAGTGCCTGGGGCAGGGTGAGAGTGTTTAGGTCGTTATTTTTAGTCCTTCATACTATTAAGACATGTAGAGATTTGGATTAATTAAGGATAAAAAAATATATAAGATCTCAACGTTTTCTGGACTGAAATGAATAAAGCATTTGCATGAAATACTGTAGCTTTACATCTTTGGGCAATAATCAAGCAAGAGACAAAGCACTTAGGGCAGAGGCTTTCTGCAGCTTCCAGTATTGGTGAGGAGTGTGGATGTAAGGTGTTGCCAGGTCTTCCTACGAGCAGTGCATTTCTCTCAGCTCCATTACTGGGACCCCATCAATTTTTGCAAAGACCCCAAATCCATTTGCAAAATTGAGTGTGTGCCATCCATGGCTTGTGGAAAAGAATTCAAGGATGTAATGCAAAAAGGATCGAACTCTGTAAGGTGTTAAAGGTAAAAGGTGGAGCACCAAAACAGTGCTTCTTCATTCTTATGTGTTTATTTTTGTTTGTTTCCGCATTTTTTGAGCAAGTGTCCTGATTTCAGGAGGGGTTTAACCCCTGAATTTTGAAATTATCAGTAAATTGTCACAGCTGATTCTGGGCACACAGGTAAACATTTTAAAATACCTTTATTAATATCACCAGCAAAAAAAGGTGAGTCTCATAAAAAAACACTGCTCCATCTTTCACGCCATGCAAAACATTGGGATTCATCTCTTCTTTGGAAATGTGATGTTCCTATCCAGACTTCATGCCTGGCTGGGTTTTCTGTTCCTTGCTTTGGGAGACAGTCCGTTGTCCTTGCTCCTAAAGGTTTTGCTGCTTTTCATACTCTGTCATTTGAAAGAAAAGACTTTCAGGAACAGATGTGGTAAAGCAGAGGTCTGTGCTAATAAGGAAAGGGTACGGCTCTAACTAAGTACATAGTATTGCAAAGAAATGTTAAGACGGAACTACTGAGAAATCAGTATTTATCAGTTCCTTCAAGAATTCCCACTCCTAGAAGTGGGGAAAAATAGACACTTAAACAAGCATCTAAGCATCTCTGCATATATTCTACCACTTTCTTCATATTTCAGTCTTCCACATTACTTGCCTTATGGCTTTTCTTGCTTTTTCCAAAATAAGTACAAATAAGTACACCAATTTTCTTTTCTTTTCTTTCTTTGTTTCTTTCTTTCTTTCTTTCTTTCTTTCTTTCTTTCTTTCTTTCTTTCTTTCTTTCGTTCTTTCGTTCTTTCGTTCTTTCTTTCTTTCTTTCGTTCTTTCTTTCTTTCTTTCGTTCTTTTTTTAATTAATAAGCCCCCACTAATTATTTTCTCTGCTAGCAGATACAGACACTACTGTTCAGAGTACTATATATAAATCTTACTAGAAACAGCCCCTGCTTGAAGAAATTTATGGCCTATATTAATAACACAAAAGAATGTCATTATTTTTGCCAATTTACAAATACATCAGTTCAGGCACAAATATTTCCCAAAAGCTCCATAAGAAGCTCATAGAGCTCAGGGTCTGAATACAGGTCTCTGAAATCCTTGCTCAGCCCTCAGCTGCTATTGGTAGGTAACAGACTCAGGTGAGGAGGGTGGAAGTAAAAAAAAAAAAAAAGAAAAAAAATATTCTAGGACAGGCGATATGGCAACCCTGGGTAGAGCATGTTGTGATTGAAGGGTCCTTCTGGCAATGGAAACGTTAGAGAAATAATCCCCTTCCTGGGTTGGGGGTTCCTGCTGTCATTCAATACGAAAAATCATCTCAGTGGAGAATTCCTGGAATAAGACAAAGGTGATCTATAATGAATTCCCAGCTGTTGCTGAAAAAGGTTTCAGAGCTATTGCAGACAGGACAAAAGTGTTCTCAGGACCATTATCGAAAGAGAAGTTTTAGACCTGAAAGCTAAAATGAAATGAAGCGAGCTTTCAATTAACTTCTCAAAGTGCTAGCAGTTCCCAGGTCAGGGCAGATGAGAAGATAAATATTGAACAAAGAATGTTGTTCTGTATCTGGAGCATCTTAATGAATACAAAAAGTTATACAACATATTCGAGGAGTGCTTTTGCCTTGTATCAACTGTTCTTTTCTCCAAGCCAATGATGAGATCATGGCCCCTTATGGGTGATCAATTCTTAAGAGTGATATTGGATGATTTATTGCATGCCCAGAGGCAAGCTGGAGTTTCCCTGTGAACTCAGGAAAATCAACATTGTCATTGATATGAGAAGTAAAAACTCTCATTAGAAAAGCTGTAGTTATCTGAGAAAAGAGAAAGACAATTCCATTACTAGATGTTTTTATGACTTTGGCTACTGACTTTTGTGACATGGGCAAATCATGCAAGTCATCCCTGATTCTTTCCTCCTGCTATATGTTAAATGTGGCAAACCTCTGCTTAACTAGCGTGAGGAACGCAGAGTTACTGCAAGTGTTAACTTGGGCATTGCACTGGTTACAATAATATTTAGCAATGTTGCTGTTCGTTAATTGCAATCATTACTCTCACCTATTGCTGAGAAAGTTACAGTTGCTAAACAGAATGACTAAATTTTCCGAGTCCAAATGAGACATCTGCAGCTTCCTCAAAGGTTATTTGCTTTCTATCTGCATCTGGAGGTGTAACAACCCCAGGAAGAATGGGAGTTGGGGGGTAGTGTGGAATTAGATGCTTATAAATAATATTTGAGACTTTTACTCTTTCTAAAGTTCAACAGGGATTACTGCAAGCAGCCCCATTTTTGCAGGTCCCAAGGGTTTAAGGAATCCCTTAGGTTTTGCTTTTGTAAATTATTTGGGGAGAAACAGATTAATCCTCTTCTATTACATGGATTAAATAAGCATGTTTGCAATGTATCTATAGTGTATTCTGATCTAGTGTTACAAGCACTTAAATATTGCATAATGGAGTCATACCAGTTCAAATGGGAGAATCAGGTTTTTGTGGATCTGAGCCAAAAGCTCATTGACATCAACAGGGAAGCTTTCTACTGATTTCAGCGAACTGCAGCTAAGATGCCATAAAAATAAGAAAGCTTTTTTATGGCTAGTCCTGCAAACCAGTGAAACTTAGGAGAACTGTAGTTTGTGTCTCACGCATCATTAGCACACTCATGAGCTAAACTGTGACTACTGCTAGCCAGAAAGAACATAGCTCATTTCCTAGAGCCCCGACTGCTTGCAGGACAGTCACAAAAACTTAGGAAAACTCATTTGGGCTCGAGATCTGTAGGGATTAAACAAATATGAAATCCTGTGACTACCCATATACTATTTTTAACTGGCAGTCATTGTTTATTCCTTCTTAATGACCAAACACACAAGCCCAATATTTTCCCTTAATATATTCAAAGCTTCAAAAGACATCCAGATTACAATAGGTGTAAGACTAAGATGCTGTGGGCTAAAATGTTGAAGCTACTGGAGTTTTGCTACTAACTGCATTGGGCTAGAATTTCATCCAAAGATGATTAACTACCACAACTTTAAATCTCCATATATGCTATTCTGTAATGTTGAATTGTCTAAGCCAGCTCCTACAAATGAAGTAAGTGGAATAAAAATTAGAGGAACTGGAAACAGAAGTAGTTGGAGAGGAGAAGACAACAGTAACACTTTTACAGCTTTGTTTTCAGGGGCAGCCCTCTAAGATCTATGTCTGCGTGAGTCTGGCATGCAGTGACAGTACAATTTTACCAATAATGCTCAAACCAATCAGATTTTCTTCATCTTCCTTCTATAGCAAAGTGTCCCAAGCACATCCATAACCAAGATATGACACATTGACCACAAAAAGTGAAAGAATGACTCTGCACTTTCCTCTCATGTCCAGCCCATTTCTTTTCTCTCACATTGCAACCATTACATTTTTAAGAATTGAAAATGAAATCTCACTTTGTGGTCATAGTTAGGTCCCTTCAATGTGCATGTGCAAGAAGTGTGTGGGAGGGCACAGAGAAGTAAATCAGGAAATGTACCCTGCTCTTCCTTTTACTTGTTGTCTTTTATTCTTCTTAATTTCTTCTTTTGGTTTATGCTTTATACGTGAATCTTTCATCTTTTGCTCCAATGAGTGAGAGTGAAAAAGAGAAACAGGGAAGGACATCAAGATCACTTTTAAAATATCTCAGGATAAGCAACAAATAAAATCCTCAGGCAAAAAAAAAAAAAGAAAAAGAAAAAGAAAAAAAGCAAGAAAGCATGAAAGCGAACAAGCAAGCAAGCAAGAAAACACAAACAAAATCACAGCTTCATGCACTGCATAGATTGCAAACTGGACATCTGATGTCTACTGCTGGCTCCACCCTTTGCTGATGGATAGTGTGGCTCCACTTTCCCACCCTGAAGCAGAGATAAAATCTTATTTACAACAACTGAACCCAATGTCTGGATGCTTAAGCCTAAGCCAGCACGATCAGACTATCCAAACCCTATTAAAGTCAACAGAAACTCTTTGTCTTAAGTAACCTTCTAACCAGCTTTCTAACCAGCCTTTGCTGCACTAAGCTCATTTTACTTGCCTCCTTTTCACTTAGTCTCATCTAGATGCACATTGTGTGCTGGAGTTGCCTGCATGGAGAGCACAGGTTCTCCTTTTTTTTCTCTCTGCAGTAGCAGCCTGTCTGTGCAGATCCCCTGCTCTTTAATCTTCCTGTTTCACAGAGAAGAATTAACTCCTATTTCTCTGTGTTGCTTTGGCCATATAATCACATTCCGTGTGTTCCAGCCACCCTTCCTGCTGCCAGTGGAGTAGCAGAGATTAGAGACGTAAACTTCCTAATCACATCAGTTACTAAAAGTTCATGGACTGTGCAAGCACAGAAGAAAAGACAATCTTAGCCTTGAAGGGCAAATACAAAGCACCAGTATCTGCATACATTTTAAAGCAGCAATACCCCCTCCACTGGTCCAGTCCAAACAATGTCACATGAAACGAACAGTGAGGAACCTGACAAAAAAAATGAGGCCCACGGTTCTGCATCAGAGTCCACACTCGAGGAAAGCATCCTGAAACCTGTCCCAGGGCCTTCTGGCAACTATTCTCTTTCAGACCCTCGTACCAGTCAGTATGCAGAATATGGGGGAGGGGGTTTGACAGCGATAATTGATCAGAAATGAGACTATCAGTTGACTCCAGTGGCTATGTGATTAATTGTCAGGGTCCAAAAATGCCATTAAAAGCTGCAAATGATGTGAAAATTTGAAGTGAATTTTAAACAAGTATACTTTTCCTGACTCGAAGGCACTTTAGCCCTATAGCACTGCAGCTTAGAGACATCTATCTGGCTTTCTTCCGTCAATCGATACCATTAAAGCCCTAAAAAAATCCTTTCTCCATATAGTTATAAAATATCAATTACATACATTTTCATTAGCTGAATGCAGTGATCAGGGCTGATTCATTGGTTGTTTGTTTCTCAGTGAGACATTGTTGGCACCTTCCCAGCCACAACCTTACCCAGTGGGAGCATCCTCTAATCACTGTGGTGGGGACCCGGGCCTGGCACCACACTTACACCAGCTGTCTGCCTATAACCGTATCAAAAGCAGTCACAGAGTACAAAATTGGGGTGCTGGGCCTCAGTTTCTCCTGCCTGTCACCCCTGCAGCACGTTAACCACCAGTGCTTGCAGAGGATATTCTGCTGCAGGATTTAAAGCTCCAAGCAGACATTAATGAGTTATGTTAAACTCACTGACACTCTTTTGTGGAAAGTACTTTTGCCTCTGTTTCACTGATGTAGACAGTTAGAGAGAAAAGATAAGTCACTTGCCTGAGGTCATGCACTGATTGAGTATCAAAGACCAAATTAAACCCTGACATTTCTTGGCCCTTAGCTCCGTGTTGCAGAGGTTCTCCCTCTTGAAGATACTGTTGAAAAAGGAACTTAAGCACATTGTCCCTACATTAAATATACCACCTACTGTGTGCTAACCCATCCTTTGCTTTTAAGCACAACCATGTCAGCACCAGTATGCAGATCTCTCTACCCATGACAGCACACATTCCTCCTCCTCCTCCTCCTTATCAGCTTAGCTCTCTCATATGCCCACTAGCATGCATTGCCATCCATCTTGTGATCCATCTCACATTGATGGGGGCCAAAACTCAACTCAAGGTCTTCTCTCAACAGGCAAGAGCTGAACATGTCTAGAAGTATTGAGACGTTTTTAAACCAAGCAGAAACGTGCACGTCCACACTGAATGTGGTTTTGGAAAATGCAGCTTTCTGTTTTGATTCAGCACTTCTTCTCAGAAATAACACAAGAAAGGGAAGGCAGTGGAAGAAGGCTAGGTTTGTTCTTCGGAGGGAACGTGTAAAGTGACGGCCCTAACTACTACTTCTTTTTATCCTCAGGAAACAAAAATGAAAACAAAAACAAAAACATAATAAACAAGCAAAAAAGATGACACACCTCTCACACAACCTGCTGGAATTTATGACTCTGCTTCTCAGAAGTCCTCTTCAACAGAAACCATCAGAGATGTCCTGGATATTTTCTAAGAAAAGAAAAGGAGACTTGAATGGGGCTAGAAAATATGAGGGTCTATATAAATTCAATAAACTCTGAGCCATCAAGTCTCGTTTTCTTTCCCCTTTCCTGTCACTTCAGATTGCTAGGCTTGTGACTTCAGTCCCCCTATTTGATAATTTTTGGCTTTGGAGGGCTACCAGGTTATCTCAGGTTATCAGAACAAGCAGATGAAGCACTTCTTGCCCTGCATTTCTTGCCCTCAGCCACCACCTCCATTCAGTGGCAGAGGGCAGCAGATTCTGACACCAGTGTCGCAAGGATAGGTGTTACAAAACAGCCTCACCTAGCAAACCTCCTGCTAGCGAGCTGCGTCTTATCCTGCTGGTAAAGGTGCCTTATGCAAACTGCTCAAGCCTAAACACATGGTAGCACACATAAGAGCACATCAAGACCTCCTTTCCAATGATAACAATCTCACTGACATCCTTGCTGGTAACCTACTTTTGGAATAATATGGTCTCTCTATCCCTCAGGGCCATCCTACATGGGTTCAGAATCAGGAACTGAAGCTGAAATTGTAATGGGGAGGGAGAGGAGCATAAGCAAAACACCTCAGAGGGAAATAGAAAGTGTGTGTTTTACTGCCATGGTGCAGGACACTGAAGGAGTCAAGAAAATACTCTCCCACTGCAAAACTGTTGAGTGTGCTCAAATTAAAAATATTTTTTATTGCAAGAAGAAAAATCCATTCATTTTTTTTCCAGTTTTCAGCAACTGAAGAAGCTGTCCGGCTGAACTTTGATGGAAATATCTGTCTGACAGACCACAAACTTTCACTTTTCAGTTGTTAAAAAAGTAGAGAAATGTTTCCCTTGCTGGCTACTGCAAACCAAACACTTTCAATTACCAGGGTTTTATTTCTTTGGAAGTAATTATAAACTTGACTTTCTTTTCCTTGAGGTTTCCTTCCATTTTAATGATGGAAAAATATTTCTAGTGGTAAATTTCAACTAACTCTTCTTCAGAGCTCCCTGTAACTTCCCGTGATCACCTGACCTGCAGGCAAAACACATCTCAAATAGACCCAAGAACTGCTTCTGCAGGCAGAGGTTATACAAGTCTACATAGTCTGCATCATCATGGGCGTGTGTACTTGAGATTTGGAGGTTCAACTTTGGGAGAACCAAAATCCAAAATGAGATGGATTGTCTGATTGTGGTTCCAGTGCTCTCCCAGCGCACGGCCGCCCAGCAGTGCTGGGAAATGCTGCACGGACAGCCTGCGTGGCTCTTCCACACTGCACATATGGTCAGCTGAGGTCTTTCCCCAGTAAATCCATCACTTCCAGCACTTAGGTCACAGGACAGCAATATGGCTGTGTGCTTGCGAAAGCCAGGTCTGTCTTCACCACTTCTCGAGCACCGTTGAAGTCTGCACCTCAATCCTGCTTAGCTGTTCCAGAATAAGACAGTGTGGTCTAAGGCTGCTCTGTCTCTTGGCTTCTGCTCTGCATCTGCCAGGAACTGCACATGCTGGGGTTACATCCACACAGGGATCTGCGTTTATAGGCAAGCCCTCTGCCTAGAGCCATAAAGGAACTGAGTCAGCCTGGCCCGCTGGATCTAGTCCTCCAAGGCTTGCAAGTTCTTCCAAGTCCATGTCTCACCGGAGTGTTTTTGGCCAGATGGGAAGAAGTGAGATGTTTAGTGGTAAAAATGACACCACTTTTGTTTAAGGGAAACGGTGAAGTTTCTCTCGAGGGCAGAAAAATTTAAATTCCCGTGAAAATATATCTTCCCTGTGAGAAACACCTAACTAAGAGAAAGCAGAGTTTTACAGGGCTCTTGTTTGCCAAGGAACGGTGCAGATGTGACTCATTTGCTCTCCTCAGGCCAAAAGTTTGTTGGTGCCTAGAAAGAGGCTTAAGCCTCCCTACAGACCCATTGAGACTCTCCACCAGAAACAGCACCACAGGCCAGGTTCCAGCTGAGAGAAACCCTCTTCACCCCTTCCTTGGGCTGTTTGGTTAACAGCAGCGATAGCATGGGCAGAGGACTGTCTGCAAAGCTCATTGCATGCAGAGATATAATCACTCCGAACACCTTCCTCTCTCCTGGTCTGTGTCTTGTGGAAAATCAGTTTATGCATTTCTGGAAACGAATCTTCTGTTATGGGGATGCAAGAGACCAAGTGCTTGTGGCCAACTATTGTGCTTTACTCTCTCTGCTTTTGAGCTGGTGGGTATGTTCAGTTAAATTTGGTAGAAGAGGCCTTGTAGACATCACATTCCTTCAAGGTTTGTGAAGTCTCCACCATGCTCTTGCCCTATTCTGCTTTTGCACAGGGGAAAGACAGGGAGTATTCATTGTGGAGATTCACCTCCTTCCACCATGACCCCAGGGTGGGAGGTAGCATGTGCCTTGGGCTCCCTACGCACGTGCTGCACCCAGGTAAGGGCTGTAAGAGCTAGGGAGCAGGGATTTCCCAGAAGACACACAGGCACACACATTGAAATCGGAGTCTCATTGCCTTTTTTTACAAGCAAACTGACTCTGGGCCAGATGTAATTATTTTTAACACCTAACTTTCTAATGATGGTTATTATTTCATGATCAGGAACACATGCTTTACCAACATGCAGTCTTCTCTAAGAAAAATTAAACAGATCTTTCACCACATGAATTTTAGAGCTGATTCTTTGTCTGTATAGTCCCCATCCGCATTACTGTTGTTATTAAGAATATTAATATCAAGCCCTGATACTGTTTCATGATCTTTTTTTTTTTTTTTCTTTAGATGTTTTCTGTGCTTGGCCGTGTGCTTTCTTAAAAGTACTTCTAGGCAGCCCTAGATAACAAAATCTATCTTTTTCTCTAGCAGAAATGTGCATTTTTTAAAAACAGAACACATTTTCCCATATGGAGAAACTTGCATTCCAGTTACCTTTGCCATTGGCACATACATTTAATTTCAATTATAGGTGACTGCTACAAAACTGGTGTTGAAAACATATTATGCAATCCAATACAACTGAGGTTTGCTTGCTTCCCTTGTAAGAATAGGAGTATTTACTTATTTTCTTGAAACAGTGATGAGGGCTATAGTACAAAGCATTTTCTTCTCATGTGACAAGAAGTCTGACATCCTTCTTGTTGCTGCTGCTGATGATTTCATTTCTTTACAGCCTTATCACTGTTGAAAGCATTTAATGTTTTGGTCCTGAAAGTGAATGTGATCAGACATCTGAGGGCTTCGACTCGTTACCAGCTTTGCAGGTAGTTTAGATGTCTGACAGTGTTGCTTTTCCAGTATGAGGAGGCTAAGGCATCTTAGTGCTCATGTCCCCACTCCGGCTGGCCACTGCGGATCAAAAGATCTCAGATCTGTAGCTCACTATGACCTTTATAGTCAAGATGAAGGGAGAGGGGAGATGAAGGGCAATGCATTTTGTGTTTGACTCAAGCACTTCGGTGGGTTCAGCAGGCTCTAGAGCACAAAGCACCATTGGAGCAATCCTCTGAATAGAGTAAAACTGTGTTTGGTCTCCCCTTTGCTTCCAAGGAGGGTTTTACAGCCTGGATGCCTTGAGATGAGGATTTCTGCCAACTGTGACTCAGGAAAAGAATTTAAATGTGATGGCCTCAGCCTATTCCTCGGTGGATTATTTGTCCACATCATAAAACCACCGGACACAATATGGAAATGCAATTGACATTAAACCAAATGATATAATCCCATCTAATGGTATTATAATGATTCCCAAGTGAACTAAACATGATTGGGCAAGTATTTCAAAGTGTTACTGAAAGAGTTTTTATAGAGTAAAGGACTGTGTTTGCCAACCAGTGGCCAGACACACAGAACAGTCTCTAATAAGTTAGCCAATTCCCACCCTGTAAACCTGTGGCTGTTTCTTGGAGAAACACATTTTTTTAATTAGTGCTTTTAGGTTTTTTTTTTGAAGGATTCAAGGGGGTTTTCTGAAGTATGTTTGATTTTTTTAAATATAGTGCTCCTATTCCCAATTAGCTATTTCTGGTCTGTAGTGAAATCCCCTGATGAGTAGAAGGGGATTAAATTTCTGTAAATCTACCATTTATGAACTTGTGAGTTGCTAAATGATATTGGCCTTTCACCTAATGGCTGGTTGTGCCTGACGTGTCTGTATGGATTGCTGTGTTATTCCTCGGCTCCGGTGTTATTCTTTTTACTAATTTTGCATAAGGTACATTCTGGCATAGTTCTAAAAATCTGATCCAAATGGTTCATGAGCATGGCTGACCATCTGCTTAATTGAATGTCTTCCAAGTGCAATTTTCAGCTCTTCCTTTCCTTTGGAGAAATGGGGAGGGAAGAGAGAGAGCTTTCCCTCCAATCTGGGATAGTATCTTCATTTTTGACCAGCTTGAAAAATTCATCCCTACAGAGAGAAAGATCATTTCCTAGCTTGATGGTACTCGGAGCCTTGATGTTCTTGAAAGAGTGAGCTGTCCCTTAAGTCACTGTAGGTTACATGAGATAATGAATAGCGTTCACAGAAAATTGAGATTGTGTTTGGTATCTTGCAATGCATTTTACACACAAGCCTGAAACAAATGTAGAAGGTTTTATTTGCATTAAGCAACACTTGTAAAAAACACTTGTTTTGCATTTTCTCTTTGTTGATCTAAATAGCTGCACAGTATTTGACTTGATAGAAAATGGAACTCTGTATACCTGGCCTTAGTGCAGTATCCATTCTACTTGCTGATAATTTCATTAAATTTTGTCTGGAGACACTGTCCAGAATAACAGGCTGACTGACAGCATCATAATTTCTGTGGTTGTATGACACTCACGTATCATCTTCCACTAATGACCATCTCATCTTCAGGTGAGCTACGAACCAAAGTCCCATTTTCTTTTAAACAGAGTCAGGAGTGTTTCCTCCCTTAAGGTTCTAGGGCAGACAATTGTTCATCAGAATATCACGGTTGTACTTGATTCCCATTCAGAGGTCTTCCCTGCTCGTGCCAGTGTTGTGGAAGGGCAAGACAGATGAAGGCTATTGTAGTAAGAGCTATGTATGACCTGACTTGATTTGGGTAGGGCTATGCAATGGTCAACATGTTCTTGAAAGTAGCTTTTATGAGCTAAGTGGGACACAGCCAACTGCGTTCATTTCAAACAGCCTGTCACAGGTAATATTTGCTGCCTTTTTCACCTTACTGAGAGTGGCTCTTCCAGAAAGGGTACTTCAGACACACATAGTTCACACTTCAAACAGAAACATAGCATGAATTTTACTCTGTAAATGTAAACCTAGGTGCAACATCAGTGCACAACCTCTGTCCAACCTGAACTGCAGCTCCCAAAGGCTTTCCTCCTTAGCTCTGCCTGAGCTGAAGGGATGATGTCCCTCCTCTTGAGTCTTTCTGCTCTGGGGCTTACTCACCCTATTAGACCTTTAAAGGGCTCAGTTAATGCTCACCTAATGCTCCACCAACCTGCTATAACCTTGCTTGAGTTCCTGTGAGTTGCCTCAGGAGGAGCTTATGGTTACTTGGAGCTTCACAGTGGAACCGAGGCAGTTCTGCTGCTGCCTCTGCTTATACTTGGCTCTGGAACAAAGAACAGAAAAAAAAAAAATCCCCGAAACAAGGAGCTGCCCTCTGTGAATTGTGCATAGCTGTGCTATATACCGGAGC
Organism: Chauna torquata; assembly: GCA_013399475.1. NCBI lineage: Eukaryota > Metazoa > Chordata > Aves > Anseriformes > Anhimidae > Chauna > Chauna torquata. The sequence continues at coordinate 938,660 of VXAL01001702.1, forward strand.
AGACATAGTGGCAGAGCAGTTGTTAAGCATCATCCTACTTGATTAGGAGGGCTAGTTCAAGATTTGCTCTGAAAATACACTGACGACTCTCAGTTTATCCAGCTAAGGTTAGCTGATGCTAGGCAATCATTCCTTCACACACTCAGGACCTACAGTGCCCTGCTTTCACCAGGCTAGCCTACTTGGCCCCAGGGTTTATGAAGATTAAAATGCAAAAATTCAGAGTCAGTGATCAAAATGGCCCCAGTTGGTCTTGAACTACAATAAATCTTCAGCAAGCTCAAATGTCTTTGTAGCTTACAATGGATGAGAGGTGCCTCCAGCACGCACAGCAGCAGGCAGCTCGAAATCGCCAACAAAACTTGCATAACCAGTTGGTTCCTATACCAGAGTAATGTCTTCACTTGAGACTACTGGAAATCACTTGAGTGCTGTAGCTATTTATATCCAATGAGGATTTCCCCAGAAAAGAGAACTGGAAAGATGATCTTGTCCCAAATGCCAGAGTTCAATGGAAACTGAGAATTTTCCCTGGAAAACAAAAGATTTTGCAATCATTGCAAGCCATTGGGGTCCTTTTTAAATTTTTGTTTGTTTGTTTGTTTGTTTTTTGATGTGTTCAACAGAACACTTCTGGTTAGGCGTTTTATAATGCTTTTGACTACTATGGTGATGTAAGCAGTAAAAGACAAAAACAGATTGATAAATGTATTAGCCTTGAAAGTAAAATTCATCCTCAGTCACCCTGCTGCAAATTTCAAGAACAAATTCAGCTACACCTGAAGACATTTAAACTAATGTAACCAAGGACCCATCATAATGAAATACCAATAAAAAATTTAAGAATTGAGTCCTGAATCTCTTTTTGTTAAAGGACAAATTTAAAGAACCTTACTCAATTTTTCCTGATTTCAGTGATTCATTGGACTTCTGCTTTGTCCCTTAGAGTACAAATCCTGTGTATTTTAGTGGAAGAGTAAGTAATGCTCAAGAGCACTTTTCCACCCTAGCTGAGGAGGAAAGAGTGTGATTACTCACAAGTATATATATCATGATACCAAAATGTCTGCCATTGCCATAAGGTATTGACTATCCCATGATTTTCACCCATGCCTTATGGATTAGTGAGTCTGTATATGGAAGGGAATGACAGCAGCTAACCATCACACAGCAGCAGTCAAAAAAAAAAAAAAGAAAAAAAAGGCATTCTGCCTGAGAGGAATATAATAAACCAGGAGTGGCAACAGCCAGATGGTTTTAGCTTTTTGGGGGGTAAAGTGCTGTGGATACAGATTAACTTTGTTCAATATTTACTGTATTTTCCTTTTACCAGCTCTGAAGTGAGGACTGGGAGCACTTTGCTAAATGGATTGAAATTATCCTGGCTTCATAGCCTGCCTTGTAAGTGCCCTGGTACTGTCTTTGGCTATACTGCTTTGAATTGACGTAAAGCAATACTCTTTCAGGGGTTTCCATAGATTCCCCTGCCCCTGCTATGGCAACAACAGACTATAAGCTCTGTTCCTCCCCAGCACTGGCGGTTGGTTTGCGTGAGAAAGATGCTGCTCCTTGGGGAATTGGGCCATCCTGAAGGGTCTGAAAGCTCAGACCTACCCAGGATCAGATTCCCCTGACAGTTCATGTGACCCCAAATCTACCACTAGCTGCTGCCAGAGGTAAGTGGCACCTGAACTTCGGCATTTCATTCATGATGCCAAGTCTGCCTTGGGAGTAGGGAGCAGGCTGCCATGAGTGTCTTCAGGTGACTTTGACCATCTGTGCCACTTTCCCTCTATGCAGCAAAGTCATCAGACAGGTGTTTCCTTGGAAGCTGGAACAGATATTGTAGCCTTTCCATGGCACAAACTCTACTGTTTTCAATGAAACAAGCAGAAGGACTCAATGACCTCATGCAAATCATATACCCTCACCTCATTGATTTCAGGATTTGGTCAAAAATTTTCTAAACTCCAGCCATAGACATTTTGTCCACAGTCCCATATTGCCAACAACTTTTTGGATTTTCTTCTGGGTCTAAGACTTTTAATTATGGGCTAACTGCACTGCACATGTGGGCTATTACCTCCTCCACCAGCCTATGCTGGCAAACGATCCCTGTGACAACCTCTCTGTGGGAATTATTGGCAAAGCATTGCTAATGTTTTCTTAAACCCCGGAATCTGGCAGATATCTAAGGGAACAGCCTGCACACCTGTACACTGCTCTCCATCCCAAACAAATGGAGAAAATTCCCACCGAATTCAGTGGGCCAAGAGCAGGTCCTGGGAGACCTCATTGCCTTTACACCCATCCTTGTCCTCCTAGTAACTTCTGTGCAGTTTTGTGCCCAGAGATGGAATGATTTTTGTGTTCATTGAATCCTAAGTCAATGTGTATAAGTGTCTGTTCATTTAAAGTTTCTCTTTAACATCATGTGGAGGAAAACTGCCAGAGGCAAATACCGTACTTAGAGGTACAGCATTACAAGAAATGTGTGGCGAGGCAGCCAGGCACAGACCTGAGACGGTGTCCTCCCTAACAAACTTCTCCAACTTCTCTTTCCCCAAGATGCCTTGAGTTTGCTGCAGGTTTTCCTTGTTTGTGGAATCAGAATCGCTGATGAAGATAAATATTGGAAAGAGAAGCTGTGAGAGATGCAAAGGTAGCATTTGGCCGATCCTCAGAGAATCTGCATCTTCCCTCCAACCTTCAGGAGATATTGATGGTTTCGTAATGGACTTGCAGGAATATGGGATCAAAGGGAATATCTGAGTGTTATTGGTTCTAACTACTCAGGCTTAGCCATGCCGTTAACTTTAAAAGACTTGGAGAAACGGCTTCTGTTTTTTTTACATTTCAACCTGGTACAGCTCACCTGAGTAACCAATTAGCATCTTGTGATTGCGGGCAATAATCCCACATCTCCGGCCATGCACTCTGTGTGTCCCTGATGACAAAAGTCAGGCTGAGTCCTGGGGGTATCATGCTGGTGGTTGTGTTCCTGGCCAAGTGATCTTCAAAGCAAAAAGCGATAGGTCATAAGCATTGTGAGGGCCTTCTGATGTTCAGTCCGGTACAAGTTGATTTTTCAAAGTTTTGTTTTTTTTTTCCAAATTACTGTAATGAAAATATAGGATCTTTATTCTGTATGGGAGATGTCATAGTAAAGGAGACGCTGTGGGGTATGGTGATTTCCCACCAGGAGCTAAGATGCTTTTGTAGTCATGGATGGAAGGGAAAAGGAAAGAGGAAAAAAGTTATGACATGGATTTATTTTTCTATAGCTTTTAAGACCTCGTTTTGTGTGCCTATGTCAATAACATTTGAGGACATGCTTTATATTTCTGTCTCTCAGTTCTCAGTTTTGCAGATACTGATCACTAAACTCTTCAGAAATTAATATACTTTGCTAACTGCCTCCAAAGTAGTTGCTGAAATGTGCAAGCGACAAATCAGCAAAAACATACACCAAAGAAAGAGACAAACAACATTTATTTCTGCTCCTTTACTTAATTGCTTCTCCTTGCTTCTCCTGTTACAGAAAAGGGTGGTGGTGATGGGTACCATCAGCATGCCAGGAGACAGGAACAAGTCCCCAGATCCCTGGCTGCAAAGTTTATGTGCAAAAAGCATCTCCCTCCCCTCCTGCTCAGCAGAGCTGATTTGTAGCTGTCGGCCAGCCTGCAGGACGCCTTGTATCCCCCAGGCTGGGAGCCTGTTTGCTTTCCAGCCACTGCCTGCCCTCTAGCACGCTTGCCGCTGTGCCCCAGCAGCCTTTGCTCCTGCCAGTCCCACCAGGAGCACAGATCCACGCTGCCGGGCTGCAGTCGCATCGCTGCGGGTAGGTAAGTGATGCAAAATAGCAGGGCTCCCAGGCTCTGCAGATAAAGGCAGGAAATCTAGTCAAGGAGGGGAGTGTAAATGCAGGCCAGAGTATAAATGCTGGCCCCAGCTAGGAGAAATCAAAGGGAAGCAGCTGTTTTGAATGGGGAATAAAAGAGCAATGCTGAAGTGGTTGTGAAGTGGCTTGCACTAACCAGAGCAGGGCATAGAGCTGGTTGCAGGCAGTGGCGACTTCGCAGGCTCTGCAAAGAACCGCTATTTCCATGTTTTCCTCTCCTTTGGGAAGCAGAATAGTTCCGTGTACATTGCCTTCTTTTTGTTTGTTTTTTTGTTTGTTTTAATCTCCTGGTTTGAACCCATTTGGGTTCAGGCTGCAGTACCCACCCTGCCTGGAGTTGTGGCTCTGAAGGAGGACTTAAAACCCAGCATGTGAGTTTCCAAGTCAGTGAGACTCCCTCCAGACGTGAGTAGGGGTGTAAACATTCACAGCAGCAAGATAAACAGCTTAAGGGTTTGGGGAGCAGGTTTGGGGCATTAACCTGACCCCTGAGCTAACAGAGATGTCCCCAGGGACCCTTGTAGGACCAGATGTCAGTCTGTGGAAATGAGCTTTATACTGATTTTCAAACATCTGCAGCCTGTCTGGTTAATCACAAGTGGATGTATTTTACGCTTTTCAGGCTACCTATTGTTGTAGTTTCTTTATTTGGGAGTATCAATACACAGGTTGATATAGAACAAACACAGATCTCTGCGGACAATCTCCCTAAAAGTAGAAAGGTTAGGACAATCTAGCTAAAAGTAGAAAGGTTACATTATCTGAACCCCTGCAATGAATAATTCAACCATTCATAACTATATCTGCATTTAAACATGGTTACCACTCTTACCACTGCCTTCTCTCAGCATTATGCTATTAAAAATAGCAACAACATATAGTAGTTTGAGCCAACTTTATATTTATCTGTTCATGGTTTATAAGAGATTTATTGAACGGTTTCTGATGGTCAACAGCCACTCTAAATATCTGTCTCCTTCATTAACAATCACCAAAGATCACTGGTTGACTTGGCCTGAATCATGAATAAAGCATACTTACTTTCTGATGAGTGCTGCTGTGTGATACAGTGCGTTGCTGACACTGTGAAGACATCGTTCGTGGCTGTGACAGCTCTGTGCAGAGAATGGGTTACCTGCAGGTGTGTGATGATGCACAGAGCTGTCTTCATGTTAAAATACAATGTATGCCAACGTCACTGACCACTTTAAAGCCAAAGTCTGCTGCAAAACTGGTGTTGTGTAGAACAAGGACTGATAATTAGCAGCACTGTGCTTTTATAGAAAGACCATTCAACAAAAGTACTTTTTGTTGGTGTTTACAGAAAACCTGGGGAACAATAGGACTGTCTGTTCATTGCGCATGAATCTAACAGTTCCTTTACCTGAGCTGCCTGAGTGCTGTCGAGTCTTATCTAGTGCTGTTAGGGGAAAAAATAGTGGGTATTCCCAGGATGATACCTGGAAAACCACTGGACAAGCAGGATAAGAAGATCTTATAGGATCCTCTCAGGATATGAGGGGCTGTACTGACCAAGTAGTATGTCCTTCCTCTTAAGTACATCCCATAGTGTTCCCCAGGGGCAAGGAGCTGAGGTGAGATCTGTAACTTACTTGTGCTGTCAGCTTTCTGTGCTCCATGACTAAATCATTTAACTTCCTCAGATTTCAGTTATGCTACCTAAAAGAAATACACTTACAAGAAACATGCAAGAGCTTAGATACTATGCACATTTAACTGAAGTGCTGGTGATGAGTACAGTACATAATTTTACAACTGATACACATATGGATTTAAACTAACTGCAAACCTATTTTTGGAACAGTGCATGGTAAACCTTGTTCCAGAAATCACTCCAGGTCTCTCCCAAGTAGCTGATTTCCTCACACCTTTTCTGGAAAACAGCATCATGGAAATGAACAAGACCGCTCTGCAAAGAATAATGTTAGTCACTGTAGTGGACGTTGGCAGAAATGAGTCTCAAACGCCTACTGTTAGTAGAAATATTAGCAGTTGAAAAGCTATTAGTATTTCTACTTTTATTAGAAAGAAAACTAAAAAAAATTGACAAGATGATAGTTTCAAAATATGCATAGAAATAGAGAATTCCCATTGAAAAAAGTCCCATTCTCTGTAAGAAATATTAAACTGATTTTTGTGTCTGCAATTTATTCTGCATTACTGCTCTGCTCTCAAGCTCACTCCTCATTCACCAAGCAGAGGATAGCTGAGTCCCTGTGCCTCCTACAAAAAGAACAGAGCGCATCATTTGCCATCCTCCTAGTGTATTTTACAACAGCTAAAACATGCACTAAGCAATTTATTCAGATTAATCAAAGGCCAGTTTCTCCATTAATACTTCCCTATGACACTGAATGAAGTGAAAGAATTTTGATGTCTGTTCAGGTGTACATCAGGAACAAATGCAAAACTGTAGAAGGTGCCTTGCTCCTTGCAATATCGATCGTATAGCCTTTCAGAGGGAATATTTCCAATTTTTTTTTCAAATAATTAAAGTATAATATTTTACAGCCTGATAAAATTTACAGGGACCCTTGGCAAGTAATTATAGTGCTTCTTTAAAAGAGACCCCATAAAAGATGCATGATTAGAAAGTTAAGGATCTGGATAGAATTACAACGATGTGACAAATAATTTACAAGCGATAAACCATCCCAAGGAGAGGGGGAGGGTGATTAAAAGAAAAAGGGGGAAAGACACATTAAACTAACCAGTGATGAAGTCTCACAATTAAAATAATAAATTTCCCTCCTGTGTTTAGCATTAAGTTTTTGTAACTACAAGTTGCTGTGCTTTCGCTAAAGAAAAGATTCTTTCTGGCTAGAAAAGCTCTAACTTAATGGTGATGTGAGGCATTTCTTTTCATCAGAGGTTGTTCTGAATCTGGAGCAGTAGCTTTCATTTTATTACATGCTTAAGATAAATATTCTGTGCAGACATTCTGCAGTATTAATGATCCCTAAGACTGTGGAACAGTAGCTTGGAGGATTTTTATCTGCCTCCAGATGTTGGCTGAACTCGTTCTTTATAGAGCACATTTATTAGGTTTCAGCTGAGGGAAAAAAAAAAAAAAAAGTGATGGATTCCAGTTCAAAACACCTCCAGATTTGGGGAAAATGCATGTTTGGATATGGACTTGAAATTTGCTGATAGGGCCCATATTTACAGGAGATGAAGGGTGTCCATGGCAGAAAGATTGAGGAAAACAAAAACGTCTTCCTCAATTTTTTCTCACCTTAATCATTCCCCCTTACAAAAATATCAAGGAGTGTATTTATCCCAGTGCTAGCAACTGGTATCAGCACTGGACCTACAATTAGCAGCTACTGCACATGTGACAGGTTAGCATCAGCTGGGCTGAACTGGGCAGTCTGGAGGGCTTCCAGCTCCCACCCAGGTGCTGGCAAGGAGATGGAGAGCACATGTACAAAATGGGCTTCCCTCACAGGGGAAACGAGGTGAACGTGACATTCACTCGTGTACAAGTCAGTTCACAACACAGAGCAATGCAAATAGCGCCTTAACCCAGGCTCGAGTGAGCAGCAGAGAATCCATGTGGATTTTCCCTCTCACCTTGCCCCTCACAAGGATGGCAAAATAAGTCATATCCTGATCTGTAAAAAAAAACTCCTTCAGTTTTAATTCCTATGCTGCCTCTGTCTCCTGGAGCAGCAGGACCTCAGAGAAAATAGCAACGTGTAGTGATGGGATTTCTAGCTGATTTGCAGAGCACGGGGACTGATTCTCTGCCAGAAAATCAATTGTGTCCCTCTTTTCTTTAACAAAGGTGTACCTCCTTGGAGTCAGCCTATATTTTGCTTTGACAACTGCAATTAATATCTAAGATGCATGAGTAACTTTATGAGAAAGGGTTTTTTCTGCCCTGTTAACAGATGAGATAGCCTCCAGCCTTTTTAAAGGTATTGCATTTTTTTTTCATTGGCAATTGTCCGAAGTTGCAGCCCCGAATGGATGCACTTAGTTCATGGCAATGCCACATCAGATCATCTGAAATGCTCCTGGCATGGGGGTTTATACTCTGACCCTTTTGTACCTAAAGAAGTTTCGTAAAGCGAAACTCTAATTCAAGTCAGGCTGAACACTAAAGGTGAAGAAGCATAAATTTGACACTGGCTTGATTTTAGTGCATTGCTGATTTATCCTGCAGTAATTGCAGAATCCAACACATTAATCAGATTGATTTGTGCACATCTGTTTCTCAAAAACCAGATGTTGATAGGATGAAAAAGAAAGGCAACATGCCTTACACCAACTGGTGTAAATCAGGAGTCAAATAATTGAAGGTGCCTGGATTAGGTGCCCATGGCAATGAGAGAAGAATGGAAGCAGAGCTCTCACGTTCCTCAAGAAGTCCATTGTGGAGCTCACTTTGTTTTATTAACTCATTCTTCTGAACCTCCCCAACTTCAGTACCTTGCTGGTAGCAGAAAGGGCGTTAAACAATTTTGGGAAACTCCTGGCAGGAGCTCACCATCTCTTCTTATATGCTATAATAGCAAAAGTGGAAAGTCTGTTATAAACTCCTTCCCTTCTAAGCACATCTGATAATTCCTCTTTAAGCCTCTTTACTGGGGCAGGCTCTAATTTATTTACAAGTAACAGTGGATTAACAGGAATTGGAATAAAGTGGATTTTTACAAATAAAAGTCAAAATGACTCTACTTCTGTAGAACAGGCAAAACGCTGTGGGCTTAACGCCTCCTGAAGATGAACTGAGGAAATGGTTTCAAGGCCACAGTTGTCACTTGCAATATCAATCAGGCTTTACCTTCCCCATGGCCTGAGTGTAGCACAGTCATTGAATAAAATGTGAAAGAGAGAAACTACAGGAGAAAATACAGAGATTTCCCAAAGAAACACCTTTTCAGCTTCTCTCATTCTCGCCCTAGGAGTCAGACATTGTAACCCTGCTGCCATATTCTTGCGGTTTGTTGAGTGGAAAATGCACATGTGTTCAAACAGCTGTATTGTTAGAGGCTCAATCCTAAATGCAGGGGAACATCTGTAGGACAAGGCAGAGGTGTCAACTGAAGTGTGTAAACCTCGAGCTAACGATATGGTGCTGTGTTGACAAAGCCTTCTGTTGGAGCTGGGGTTTTCCTCGGCGCGGCGGCTGGCAGTTCAGCTTTTTCCAGACAGGGATGTTTTCTGTGGGATTTCTCCTGCTTTCCTGCCTGTGCTTTGCAGACATCACTGGGGCTTCAGAATCAGCTCCTTAGCCACGCTGCAGTAGCAGATTGCAGGATCTCGCCTTTTGAGGGTAGTTTGTTAGCACAGCTCTGGAGCAGCTTGCAAATGGAGTTTTGTTACCTTCTATCCTTTCCTTTTCTTGGAAGGATTCACACAAGGGTGGCCTTGGGGGCAGCTCAGGGCTGAGAAGCTCTCACTGCAACCCTGGTGCCACTGCTGTAACTTCTGTGCTGAGAGGCACCGGTGGCTGGGGCAAGGGATGTGTGTCCAGAATTTTTGGAGTGACACGCAACAGTTGTGCTCCAAAGCCAAAAAACCTCCTGTGCATCCAATATGCAAATTCATAAGAAGGTGCTTTTCCAATTGGAATATATACAGACACACTTTTTTTTTTTTTCTTGCAAGATCTGGGAATGTGCAATTGCAGAACTAAGAATGCACTTGTTAGACACCAGTTTTAGAAGAAAACAAAGAACAAGCTAACATATGGATAGTATTTCATATCTGGAAACCTGTGCTCGAGATGATCCCAGCATCAAAGAAGAACTCTGAGCTTCCCCATATTCTGGGAATGTCCTGATCCACGGTTTGGCTCCAATCTTTGTGTAAGTAAGAGCCATGTGCTAAGCTCAGATCCAGACTGGAGTCTTCCCAAAATCTGAGGAAGTTCAGATCCAGGGTTTTGGCTTTAGCCCATGTCTAATTCAAACCAAATTGTCATCGAGATTCCAAGTGGAAATGAGTCAGGCGGCCTCATCTTAGCAGCTGACGAGATGTCCACACTGCATAATCACCACATACAGTTTGGCAGCCAGCGAGCGCCCGACTCAGGAGTGGAGAACACGGCTGCACCTGCGGCTTGCAGAGCTTTTGTGGTCCTCAGGACCCCCTGCCTGCTCAGCACCCACCCTGTGAGGGGTGCACCTTAAAGCAGGGAGTGGTTTGGCCTTCTGCAACATCTGGACTTCATCCAGATTATGAACAATAAACTGTACCATGTATAAATGAGGACTCTTTGTGAAACATGATGACCTCCATTATTTGGCAGGGACACTTAGAGCCATACATAGCCACCGGTTACTATGCGCTCCCATTCTTTACTGGCTCTACTTTCTTGCTGTTGAGGGTCCCCTGTCTGGAACTGCCATCTCTTGGGAGACATTTATATTCCGGTGTACTGGGGGGAGGTGGTTAAATGAACAAGAGCAAGATTCCCCTGCATGGCAGCAGGGAGCTTCATTACGCTGTTCTCCCTCAGACGGGAGAGGAGCACCTGCCCCGTTCCGTGGGCTGTACTCACGGCAACCTTCCCAGCTGGCGACTCTGGTAGACTTATAGTAGGACTCTTTCAACATGAAGGAGGTTTTATATCAAACCTGGAAGAAGCACTTAAAGGATTATTTCCATACATCCTTGTTTAGGTTTCAAGCAATCTTTTCACAACACAACCATGAGCATGCAAAGAATTTCTCATCCCAGTCTCCATATGCTTGGAAATGGCAATGGACAATTTTGCCATTCTCATTTGGCACCCAGTAGCGATCTCCTGCTTTCATTATTAGCAATATTTATTATCAGCTCTGTAGTAATACAATCAGACCCTTGCTGTGCTAAGTGCTTTGCAAACATGCAGAAAGACAGTTTTACAAGCTATTCACCCCAGTATCCAGAGCCTGCAGTGGTGACAAACTTTAGCTGGGCTGCTTTCTTCCAGGAGCAGAGAGGGCTCAGGGAGGGAGAGGGCAGCGTCTCCTCTAACTGTCTCTGCCCCCAGCATCTCTATTCAGTGCTGTGAGAAGCACACATACACTCAATGGAGAAGTTCCAAGAGGGAAGAACCTCTCTGTTTTATGCATCTCACCCCCAGTATTTCAAATTTTTTTTGAGAGAAATATCTATGGCATCTCTAACCTTGTTTCTCCCTTCATGCAGTTCTAACATATATAGGACTAGGAAGATGCCCATCATATAGTTTTAGGGGATACAAAGTGTGCTGAGCTGGCAAACAGGTACGACACGGTAGGTGCTGGGCTCTGCTTGTGCACAGCATCACCCTGGGGGGATGGAGGGGCAGTTCCTTTAGTGCAGCTGAGAGAAAGAAGCATAGCTTCCTTGCACAACTCTGACATGTGGCACAGCCATGCACTGCTCTCTGAGCCTGTAGCCCTTCTGGGGCAGAGAAGCTCCGCTCTGGATGGTGTGAGGTGTGGGCAAATGCCTGGAATTACCCAGCTCAGTTCCCATAGACAAAGGATCAAACATCTGTGGTTTTTTCAGTGCTTTGCCTCCCAGGAAAGGGTTAATGAAGAGTAGCTGGGCATAGAGTGGTGTTTCTTATGGAATCACGTGTTGTGAGAATAATGCAAGCAAACTACTTTCGCAATGATGCTGAGGTCACTCGACCACAAGCCTCCAGCTCTATTATTTGCAAGGCAGAGATACTGGGACAGAATTGTGGGCAAAAGTTCTCATTCGTGGGAATCCTGTCAAACTTCTACAGGCCTTGGAGACACCTGGAAGAAGATAAGCACGATAATTATTTGCTAAAATAAGGGGCACTTTTGTTCTTTCCCCCCAGCCACCCCCACCCCGTAGCAAGTCAGCAGCCTGTTGTGGTTTTGTTCCACGTGATGCCTTGAAGAGAGACAAAGAAATGCAACATCCTATCGGAGTGAATCACATAACTTGGAAATGACCTGATTCACACGTTTTTTTCCATTCCCTGTAGCTGATGTGAGTCTTAAAACAAAAGAAGGAACGATAGATTCTGACGTCTAGCCTGTTAGTTATTGGAGTCTGTGCTCCATTTTCCAGCTCAAGTTAAGACACAGGAAAACAGTCTTTTTTTTCTGAAGCGTCTTCTTTTCAGACATGGCTGAATGCCTGCACAGGGCAGATATTCAAAGACATTTCAAGGGTCAGAAAAGCAAAAAGTGACACTGATGTCAGTGTGGCTCCAGGATGTGTTCAAGCAGACCTGGGCCATGTAACAAACAGAGGAGAACAGGGTGCAGCCAGAGAGTTTCACATCTGTCGTGCTGCTGTCAGGGTGACGCCAGCAACCTGCCTTGCTGCCTTAGCTTCCAGCACTTAAGACCCAGATGAGCCCTGTGCTCTCTGAAGGGTCCTTCTCACTCCAGATTTGGTTCGAAGAGACCTCCTTCATTGCAGATCTTACCGCTGCTTTGAAAACTTAATAGTGAGCATCACACTGGGCATTTCTCTGGGGCAGGGACTGTCCTTTTCTTCCCTTTTCACGAAGCAGCAGGTGTGGTCTCAGTAAAGAGATACCCCACAGAATAAATAATAGATAAAAGTGTCAAAAATGCGTATTTCTATATCTAATTGCACAGGAAAATCTAATTGATTTTTAATTGCATTAAGAAATCCCCCTGGCTCTGACACTGAAAGTTGAATGCTATAGCTTCCTATGACTGACAATTTAAGGACCAAATAGTGGTCTTCATAATCAGCTGAAAACTCCCTAATGACTAAAAGCAGAAGGACTCAGGCCCCCTGTAACTAAAATAAAGTTGCATAAGAACCTCATTAGCGGAGTTAAACTGACATAGGAACTGAACACAAGATCTGGAGAACACACAGAGAGCACATGCCAATTGCTGTCTTTGCTTAGCTTGGTTTCAGCAGTTCACTTAGCCATTCTAACTGAAATATATATTTTTTGTATAAACAGAAAATACAATTTTCAAGTCCAGCAGGAGCCCCATGACTGGCATCTGCCCAGGTCCAACGTGCTAGCAACTGCCAAGGTGCTCTTTTCATGGTTTCTTGGAGTCAGCTACACATGGGTGGGCCAGGAAAAGAGAAGGAGGGAGCAGGGCGGCAAGGGGAGAGTGGCATTTCACCCCGCCCACAATTTCTTCAGTTCATTTTATATTTGTTATTATTATATAAATTTATTTTAGGCTTCCAAAGTTGTTGACACTGAGTTTAGTAGCAGCCCTGCCTTCCTTCCATGGAAAAGCCAGAGGGTTGGTTCTGTGTTTTTTTTGTTTTGCTTTGCTTNTAAATTACTCTCTTCAAGGACACTTACCATATATTTGGAGCAGTAATTGTTCCAGATGTGCTTGAGCTAAAAACCTAGACCTAAATTAGTCTGAAACTTGGAGAATTTAAGATGTCACTTTGCAAATCCAAAGGGTTTTTTCTCCCTAGATGGAGATGTGGTTTTCCAGATTCATTTCTGTCTGATCAACCTTTTAGCCTTAGAGATCACCCAGGTCAATAAGGATAATAAAATCACCAGGCGCTTGCTATAGCCAAGCTAGATCCAAGCTAGCTGAATAGACAAGAGCTGGATGGAGACACAAAGAGGTAAAAGGGGAAATGGGTACAATCAAAAAGACGTTAATGTCTTGGGTATTATGACCTACAGCCCAGTGGTCTCAGTGTGCTGTTTCCTACCCAGACAATCATTTTACATCACTGGCTGCCAGAATGTCCCAGTAGATCCCATGTCTCCCAGGGCACCACTGTAAATAACTCAGTTTGCACTGAAACATTCACATTGCATGGGTAAAACTGAGGTCAGAATGCTGGCCACGTTTTCAGTATTAGCCTAAACTGGACACTTACAGGCTGAAAGAGTACAGGCTGCAAGCTCTCTGTTCTGTAACATGTGGATACTCTTTGCTTTAAAACTAGGAGTTCTTGTGTTGATAGATTCTTGGATCTTCGCTGCACATGTGAGTCACACGTTCCCATGTAAAGGAAAAAAATAAATAAAGATTAGTTCATTTAAGAAAATAAAGCCCCCAATAAAGGCATGAATGAAGGGGCATAGCATTGCTTGCAGATGACTAAGAGTTTACAGTTAATTTGTGGTGGTTTACACAGCCCCCCAAAATAATACCTACTGCCTCCCACAGAGAGGGAGGAAGGATACGTGGTCTGCACCCTGACCAGCAGGAGATGGGTTCCTGCAGTGTCTAGCAAGAGACCAACTTCTGTGCAAGGGGGAGCAGACTCGGTGGTTATGTCTTCTCTGAGGCGGGGACGTAAATTTTGTGTCAAATAACCCTTCCTGCATGGCCATGTACCTGGGAATGACAGTGGAAGTGCTCTCTGGGGTGGAATGGGATAGGGTGGGATGCGATGAGATAAGCAGTGACAGGCTGATGGGATGTGTTAAGGTTAGGTGTAGCTTGTCACAGTGATGAGCCCCATGGTTGGAGGGGCAAGCACTGTTCATTCAGGGCAGCACACAAGGTAAAACTGAACTTCACGCCATCCTTCAGGCAAGCCTCGGGGAGCAGAGAACTGAGAAGGAAAATGCTATGTGCAGCTCCTGAGTAGGCAGCCATGGAGCTTCACTGACTCAGATGGCTGAGGACAGGTTCTGTCTCTGCTGAGGCCTCCAGGGCTAGTTAACAACTAGTTAAAAGGAACAATGCAACTCCAACTTCCCCTTGAGAACAGTGTTAAATATGGACAAATGACCCAGTGAGCCTTTTAGAGACATGAGATACCGCCAAGAAGGGTTGGGTTGTGCGTCCTTCCTGCTCTGACAGACTGCGGTGTGTGTGGCTCTGGGGGCTTATATTTTCATTCCAGGTATTTGTGTTTACTTTTTTTTTTTTTTTTTTGCAAGCTCTTTGAATCACTTGGGGAGCTATTTGTGGGGCTGAAATAACATCAGATCAGACCTTCTCACGGTTCTTCAGTTCCCTGGGAGTCAAAACATGGTGGAAAGACCAGATCTCACATTATTTTTGGCCACACAAATTGCACCCAGGGGAAGGAAGAGTAGAAGGCCATTAAAAAACATAATCATAAGTTTAAATGATGGAATATTCAGGTTTGGGGGAGTTCCTGTGAAGCCTGAATGCACAGGTTAAGGATCAAAGGCTGACTACAATTCCTTTCCTGGTTCCATGCATCTTACCTGCTGTTCCACAGGCTTTACACTGTGTGGCTGAGATCACCCTCCATTTCAGCACAAAACCCCACCAGCTCAAAGCTCGATCCCTCTTGCAGGTTAACGTGCATGAAGCTGTGTGTCAGTGGGTTCGTGTGGCTCAGGAGTATGTCTGTGCTGCAACATAAATGCAGTTTCACACCTGATCCCAGGATTAGGTCCCTCCATCGCTCACATATTAATGAACAAACCAGATAAAGAGTGCTTAGCCCAACATCACCAACGATGGCCAGAACACGCATGGAGTTTGCTGGCCCCAGCTCTATCGCTTGTACAGAGATGGAGTGAACCATGTGTACTGGGTACATCCAGTGGATGTCTCCAAAAGTCTAGCGGCCTTTCACTTAATAACTTTATACCCAGACCCTGAGGGATGTCTTTCTGTATCCAAGCAAGTGTCCTTCTAAATGTAGCTGGGGTAGAATTCATCCCATTAAACTTTAGATATGTGCTGCTGAGATAATTACCCTGGGCACTGTGTATAATCAAGGGAGAAAGACAAGAATTTTTGGGGTTGCCAGCCTTTTTGCTTCTCAGTAGTACATCTAAGGGAGGTCAGAGGAGTCACTCTTCAACAGAGCTCTTCGCTGCCCACTAAAAATAAAGCCACACCAGCCAGCTAGCTCAGGTGTCATGTCTACCCGGAGGCTTACTTAGGTTACTCAGACATATTTAGACACAGGAGATATCTAAAGTTGCGGGAGATGTTTCCTATACTATGTGACTGAACAATGTGGGTGGAACATGTGCAGGGCTGGACACAACATGCTTAAAACTGTTGTTAGCTTGCGGTGCAGACATACCTGGAGCGGTTTGTTCCTTTTCTGCTTCCTCCTGGTGCAGAGGTGGAGCTTCCTGGCCACCCTGCAGGTGTGCCTGCTTTTCCCCGTCACCCTAGGGTGACCCACTACTAACGGGTCTGTGTGAGGGATGGGAGAAGTCCAGGCACAGCCTGTTTCCTCTTTTCCACATCTCTGCCCAGCAGTTCACTGAGCACAGCACCAACCTCTAAATACAGAATTATTATTTTGGACGAGCCACATGGCCTGAGAGGCACTTCCGCACCCAGCCTTAGCACAACATGCAGGGGTAACCTGCAGAAACCTGGCATCATTTCGCAGCACTGGAACAATGCAAAGGGGCTTCGTGCTGGTGGATCCACAGAGAAGTTATACTTTCCAATGTAAAATAAACTCCATACATCTTAATACTCTGTTCTTGGAAAGTAGATAGGAGAAAGTAAAGAAAATAGAATAAACAAAAGCAGGAGTGCTAGAATTAGATGATGGAAGATGCAAATAGGGAAAAATGGAAAAAGAGAAAAGAAGGTTATTATAATATTGAAAAAAAAAGCAATCTTGGAGTCACTGGAATTAAAAATGTTTGCGATTTACATCCTTTTATGGAAAGCGACTAGGACATTTTAAAAAGCACAAAGAAGGAAATATTATTAAGAGACTGATGAGACAGGCTCAGAGGAAATCATGTCAGAGAAAGGAAGGTGGGGGTGTTTCATACTGCAGAAAAAAGCAACTGAGGAATCAAAGGCAATTCATAGCAGAGGACTTGTCAGTTTTGAGTTGTTCGTTTTCAGAAAGATGTCACTAAATTCTGTAACAACCAGCCAATAACTGAGCATTTGGTCTTGGCATGTTTTTTTCAAATTTCGTTATCACTGATGGCCTATGTAGCCCAAACCACCAGAAAACTTTTGAATATTTTGGCAGTTCTCATTTCACTGAAGGTGTGAGTTAGTTCAGGATTGCTCCTCTTTATGAAGAGCTTTTCTTGACCTTCCCCGGGGACAAAAGTGCTTCAGCTCTTATATGATGCTCATTTGGTTTTGCCCTTAGGTTTTATAAGCAAGGTGGCAATTAAGGCTCACTCTCTTTGAAGGCAGTATCTTTCAGAACATGAACCAAAGCCATAACTCGCTTCGTATCAGCCCACTGAGGAGCCATCTACTAATGGCTTTTGACCACTAATGACCTGTGGCATAGCCAAGCTGAGGACTGGGAAGAGCTCTGACTAGCTGTTAGGTTATGCTGTGAAGCCATCAAATTCTCACTTCTTCTTAGTGTTGTGACATTTCAAGCCACTAACTTTTTACAACACTAGCACAAGAGACAAAAAGCAAAAGCACCATTCTATTATTAAGCAGCAATTAAAAAGAGTTCAACAGTTGAAAAGTTTTCTCAAAACTTGGGAAGTATTTTCAAAATATCTAGTCTTAAGAAACTTCTACTGCAGGGCAATAACCCCCCCTGTACCTGTGCTCTGGTCTCCACAGAGAGCTGACATGAGCACAAAGCCGTGCCATGCAAGGCAATGCAAGGGAGGCAAACCTGCAGGGTGAAACTGCTGGTGATTGGAACCCGGCCTGGGCAATTTCCTTCAAACGGAAATCATGATCTAACATAAAATGCTAGCATAGATGCATCTACTGTATTAATAGCTGGTTAAGAATACAATCCAAATAAATACAGGTGAGGAAAGGAAGTGGTCCCATGGAGAAAAGCACAAAAGTCTGACCTGGCTTCCATAGCTACTGAAAAAGCCTGCTTCTTTAAATGCCAAAGGTGTGCTTGTGAGAATAGCCTCATTTAACAAGACCAGGTTACGAATATAAGTAAGAATAATCACCCGAGCCATGAGAACAGTACCTTGATTATATTCCTTACATGCAGAAATGATTGTTTCATAGCCCTGTTCACATTGTAAATACACCCATGATGAATAACTGTTAATTTAGTTGTTTTCCTAGCAAAAATAGAAGATAGTTTGGTCTCTTCCCTGCTTATTGAAACAAATATTTCCACGAGCAAGAGAACTAATGAATTTTGGTTTCTCATTATTTATACCATCTGGCTTCCTGACTTATTTGAAATCTAAGAGATCTGCAGCACTGATGTAAGAAGGAGAGCTTTAAAATGCTTTAAAGATAGGGGAAAATCTTTCTATCACCTGTGAGGGAGAGAAAACTTCACAGAGGAAGCGGAGTCTCCGTTGTCTAGGATTATGGCTGAGCCAAGGTTGAGGCTCTTGTCCTCAGCATGGGCACTAACTTGGATTTGTCTCCTTCCTCTATTCTCTCCACACATTTTTACAAAAGCTTTGTCAACTTGAATACTTTGAAAGCTCCACCATTTTATCAAATTTGGTTGCAATTGGCCAAGAAGTTCAAAAGTTATTAGAGATGGCTGACAGAAGGATACTGGTGCAGAGCAAAGTTTGCATAAGATTCATATCCTTAGGGATGTAGGCAGCAAATAAGCCTGACATTATCAGATATGTCTGGAGGGAGTTAGACTCCTTGTTCCTGGGGAAATAAGCACTTAACTCACTTTGGAGAACTTCAGAGATTCTAATTTGAACAAAGTAGCTGTCCTGCTGCACAGAAGATACACACTTGCTCCTCCATCTGCCCATTGTCATGGCACCAAAAATGGAAATCCTTTGCTACAGCCTCCGGCATGTTCACCAGCTCAGTGCGGTAGCAAAGCATTAGCAGTGCCTTTCAGATACGTGGATCAAAGCTGGAGGTCACTGCGGTCAGCGAGCAGCCTTGGTTACCACCACACCCAGGCAGAGCATTCTTCCTTCTCCTCTGCTGACAGTCAAGGCTGACTCCCTGCATGTGACTCCCCACCATCCCCTCCCCACCACAGGTTTCTGGTCTTGCACAACTGAGGCTACATATTGCATGGGCAAATTTGTCACACTGCAGGCCGAGAGTCCCAGTAAACATTTCCCCTTTTCCCCATCCTCTCTCAACCTCTCCCCCCAGCACACATGCACACCCACCCGCTGCAAGCTCTGCGCTGGGGTTGGAAGCTTTCCTGTGGCCTGCATCCTCCACAACTACGCGGCAAACATGTTAAGAGATATTTTGCAAAGTTAGACAGATAAAGGTTGCCCCTCTAGTCTTCTCATAGGTAAAGAAACAGGAATTCGTTTCTCCAGGAGCTCTTGAAACCTGCAATGAGATTAAATATAATTTAAAGAAAATTGGTGAGAAGCAAATAGCTCTTTGGAAAATCCTCAAAATGCAATGGATATCAACAGAATGTTTCTACCACTCTCGGGAAGTACTGCCAGCCCACATCTTTCTGCTAACTCCTAATGGGTCCATTAACTACTCCTAAATAATGATGGAAACCATATGGGTGCACAGGTGGTCTCTCAATAAATACCAAATGAATTCAGTATGATCACCATTAACACAATTAATACCCAGCCAATCTACAATGATGGAACTATTAAAATTAAGCACTACTATATTTCCTCAGTCCCATGGCAATTTTACAATGGAAACAAACAAAAGGCTAGAATTAACTTTTTTTTATTACAGTTATTTGATTTTATTTACTTACAGGCAGGTTTTAGGCTTCTGTGTACTCTGCAGTGTCTTTGCTCTGCTTTGTGCATCTTGAGGTAGATTTTGACTCCGAGAAGAAATAATTTGGGGAGAAATAATTAAAAACATCTAACTAAAATTAATGTTTGTGTGGTGGTGGTGGGGGGGGAATGCATGAATTTGGGTGTTGAAGCTTCTTACTTTCTGCAGAAGGCTGTAAACGTGAGCAATGAATATGAGATTGCCACAGCTGCTCTTTTAATCATCTACACCATGAGTTCATCTCCATTCCCTGATGGAACTATTAGCATGGTTGGGATTTTAATCTTAATTTTTTTTTTTTTAGATCGGTACTGTTGTACCATATATGGTGGTCCATCCAATTGTCAAAGGAAGAGGAACACATTCATAAGTAACCTTCTGTAATGAAACACCTGATGTAGACCCAGCTTCAGTCCACACCATCAATATGATATTTTGGCTTTCTAACCAGAAAGAATTAGGTTTTTATTTTGTAGAACCAGACCACTAACCTGGGTTCAGATTCAGTTTCCATTTTCATATTTCCCTTGAAATCAATAGCAAATCTCCCTTGAGGTGAATAAAGCAGTGTCAGTTCCAAAGTCTGTGTGGTCGAGTGCAGGTCAAATTGAAGGTCCTGGCTTTTATCCATCTTCCCAAAGGAAGAAAAAGGGGTGCTTTAAATTTTGCAAAATTTTGTTGTCCGTTTGTCTCCAGAGGCTGTTTCATATGAATCACTGAAGTCTTGACTGTGGGAGAAGATTCAGAGATAAAAATTTTGGATCCTTTAAACCCAAATAAATTTGGTCCTGCTCTGCAGGGCAGAGGGGGCAGAGGAACATTGTTGATACAGCAAAAACTGAGTATGGCAGAAGTGTTACGTGAAATCAGTGCATTTCACCACTGGGGCTTTGGTTGGAAAACTCATGTCTCATCAGTTTCACAGGGCAGTCACTTAGCTTAACAGCAGTTTCAGGCTTGCTGCAGCTCATGCTAAGTTAAGGGAAAGATTTCTCAATGCATGGGTACAAGCCCTGTTCTGAAAAACACAAAGGACTCCTCTTTGGGGCTGCAATGAATGAGAAGCGTCCTTTATTCTATGGCTGGAGAGATCCCAGTGCATCTTTAGTTTCAGGACAAACTGGACAAACTTTTGGATCAGCTCTGCTCTGCTGGACTGGGATTTCAGCCTTAAATTGTCCCTGTGGTGGTTGATTTTCGCAACTTCTCTCTGCTCAGATTAAACATATCTGGCAAAACCAAAAAGACACATGCAACCCAAAACTGCCTACGATTACACTTGCTTTTCATACCATTTGTGTCCTTGAACAACACACCATTATTTATATTCATTACATGGATTAATACCCAATAAAGTTCTTACTTCGAACAATCTGTGTGAGGTTTTAGAAAGTTATGCATGTGAAAGTTCCCTAAATCACTGTTCTATGAAACATGTTACATGTGGAGCACAAAGCTCATTTTGCAATTCCTTGCTAGCTTTTCTTATAAACTGTCTTGCACATATATTACATTTGAGTAAGTGTTTCTGACTATCTCCAAGTATTGATGCTCTTGTTCTTGAACAGAAGTCTGTGTTTCTAATTTTAATAACATAATTTTGAAGTGTATTAAGGTAAACAGGGACAATGCACCCTTGTTCCAGAACTCAAATGCCCATGAAGTTATTCATCAATCTCTTTTGCATTTAAATTCACACTTTACTTTGATTTGTGTTTCAAATGCAGATGAGGCCTTAATTAAATAAAAATTCAGAAGATGGCTTCAAATTCTCTGTTCAATTTACATTTCTTGTACTTTTCTAAGTGCTGGACTTTATCTTCGGAGCCAGAAGTATTACCATTAGACCTCTTCTTTTAAACAAATGCATAACAAGTGGTAGGCTGAAGCTGTCCACACAGGAATAAATTAAATATTGATTACCAAATCTTAAAAGCCTCAAGTTTATGTATACATTTGGGTAAACACCCAACACCTTGTCTGAACCTTTGAACCTTCAGAGATTAATCAAAATTCACATATATACCAGTGGTTTGGTTCTCTTTCAATTTAACAAAATAAATAAATAAAATAAAAAAAAATAAAAGGTTGTGGGAGGCAAAGGCAGCCTTCCCTCTTATGCTTCATGACATCTTTGTTTGATCATCTAGGGGGCCAAGAAGTTAATATGACAAAAATGCCAAATGACTGGGGAAAAAATTCAGCAAACATGTTTGATCTCCAGGAAAAGCCGCGGTATAGTTGTACCCAAGCCCAGCACAGGAGCTGAGTGACTCTGAGTGTGTTTTGTTCTGTTTGTTGTTCATGGTCATGAACTGTGAAAAAGCAAGTGAGAGTGATAAGCAAAACTACAGGGAAAAAAAAAGTTTATTATCTCTGAATCAGGACTCTGCCTAGTGAATAAGTAAATATATCCCACCCTTCTCAGACTGGGTGTTAGGAGAAAACCATTTTGTTCTATAGCAGTTACCTCCTTCAGAGGAAATTAAGAAGCGAAGGAAAGCCCTACTTGTCCATTTATGTTCCATTTGAGGTGTATCTATAGAGTACAAAAAGAAGCTTCTCTGCCCCATTCCCTTTATCCTGTATATCTACTGTCGCCTGTGACGTTACGGGATGCACACTGATAAAATTAGGCAGTTTCTCTTCTTCTCATGTTAGTTTCCCATTTAGCGCTGATTTACAAGCCCACGTAAATCCACTCTGTCATACAGGCTCTTCTACCTCTGCATTGCTAACCATATCACTGTATTACTCACAGCTAACTCATAAATTGTTTCCTTTCAACTTCCTTCCTTTGTGTGTTATGCAAGGGGAGCAGCCCTGCGGCATGTCCGTAGATGGGGATTCCAATTTTACACCCTGCAGCTGCAGATCTCCATCACTACCCATCCTGGGGGGTTCGTTTGTTTATTTGGAAGTAGCCTCAGCAAATGTGACAATATTTGTGTATTTCAGCAGCCTGGGGAAAAAGAAATCCATCCAGCTTCTCCTTTTAAAGAGATATCCCCTTCTGGCTAATAAAAACTTTAATAAAAAGTCTGTTGATGCTTTGCAGATGTCCCTAAGAGCTGAACACTGGGTGGGCATAGTAGAACTAGCAGGTACAGGGAGACAAAATTTGGGTCAGAGAAGCAATTTGATGGCTGCTGGAATTAAATGTGAGTGAGAAGGGTGATGGCAGGATTCAGATGGGGTTTGCAGTCAGGCAAAGATGCAGCATTTCAGTGAGCAGCTGAAGCAGGGCTCTGGTTTATGTTTGCAGTTACTAAAATGTCCTTATTTGTTCTGACTGCAGAAGTATTCCTTCTGAACAGTGGAAATGTTATCAGCTTAGTCGTCCTCGTGAGATTTCTATTATCTGTGGGTATATGCAAGAAAACATTTCACAAAGCAAGTTCCTCTTTGGGGATCATGGGATTTGAATCGCCTTCTGGGGCCCTTGATGTTCACAACATCTGTTTGTTGTATGTTTGAAGTTCCAGTTTGGACCTGCTCTGGGCTAAGATAAAAGAGGAAGAGCATGATATTACACTAAAGGAGGGTGCCTGGCATGAAATTTTGAGCAGTCACTTGTGACAGGGAGCTGTGCTTTGTCCCTGTCACATGGGAGGAAGAAAGCACTTTGGGGGAGCTCCAGGAGTCCAGGTTGCTGAGATAGTCCTTAATTCTACTGCTGTCAGAAGAGATTCATCTCCTTCCCGAGCCACCAATGCGTATAACAGTACCATCTTTGGTTTGGTGGTGGTGGTGGTGGGAGTTATCAGGTCTTGGTACTACATTGCCTAAATGTAATAAACTGCACAGCAAAATGAGTAGTGCTTTAATTCCTGCACTCCTCATCTCCCAGTTAGTGCAGGACAGGCACACAGAAAAATCAATGTTTTCTTCTTACAGCAACTGTATTAAGAACACAGATGTGCAGAGCTGAGGGAAAGCTCACAGGCAGTCGCTGCTAACTGTACACACTCAAAAGCAGATAAAGACTTGATTGAAAAAAAGTGAAATAATCTGCTGCTTCTTGTCCTGTTGGGAGAACATCACTCCTCCACATGACTCAAAATCTTCCTCTCTCCAGCACGTTTCTGTTGGGTTTTGTGCCATTTTTGGCTGAAATGGTTCCTCTCTCAGTTAGGGCTGTAAAACCCTTACTGGGGGTCTAGTACTTTATTCCCTGGGCTGGGACCCCTCTGCACAGCTGTGCCACTGCTCAGCCCCAGACAGTGAGGTTCGGTGGGGCTCCAGAGCAACTTAGTCCCTTCTGCCCTCACACTGACCACAGTGACCAGCCGCACGACCTGGAGGGGTGATTTTGTTCTGCATCTGATTTTGTTTGACCTGCCCACATTTTATGCCTGTACAATGTTATCAGCTCTTTTGGCTTTCGGACTACCCAAAAGGAGAGGAGGAACCACGGATACCTTCTTGTTTCTAAAATATAACAGGTCAGTTACTGATACCTTTACCAATTTTGATGCAGCCCTTGCCAGCTAAAAGTCTAAGCAATTAAATTTGTTTGAAAAAGGAGTAGAGAAAAGCTGAGAGTAAACTGATTGATTTTTTGCCCAGTAATGGCCAGCTTAATCTTGGAAAGAGAGGCATGACAGCACTCGTGATGCTAAGAAGACCTTTCTGAGGTGAAAGTACATATTTTTTTTTTGACTGAACTTTTTCCATGATCTCTCCAATGATGAAAATGTCAGTGTTAAATAAAAATGAGAGCAAGTCAGTCATTTGGCTCCTAAAGAGGTAAACAGTGAAGACACAGTTAAGTTTGCAGGGATCTCTGTTGCAGTAAGAGGCTTTGGGGGAGTCATTGATCTATCGAGAAGGGGGAAGTGAGGGTATTCACTGCTGGATAAAAATAAACAACTTGAGCAAGAGATGGTACAGTCTGTTGTGGTTTGCTTTCACGTGATACCTTGAAGAGGAAATAGAGGGGATGACTTAGAAGAGGCAAGGTAGGGCAATGCCCCTAAGAATAATTCCTATAACTTCAAGGCGAGCTTTTTTACACACGTGCAAATTTTCCATTCAGCATGGTTGACATGAGCATAGAGGAAGAAAGAGACAGTCCATCTTGTGCGCTTCTCCTGTGCGTAAAACACAGGAATCAAAAAAGGGGGCTTTTTTCTGATTTCATATGGCCACACTGAAGCATTAGCCTAGGCTGGTTCAAATGTTGTTAGCCCAGACTATTGCAACAATATGTATAGAAATAAACTAAACTCTTAGCCATCACTATTTTACTACCCAGCTTGTGAGTGCAGAGCCACACATGAAGAAGGGAGGTTCTGGATGTGGATTTCAAGGGGTGGGAATGTAAAGCTTTCTTGACTGAAGAAAACAAGAAGGAAAGGGAAATGGGAGCTAAGAAGAGAGAAGTAGCACTCAGAGAGTCTAAACTGAGTGCCCACACCTGGAAGCCAATCTTCAGCTAACAGTGCAGAGCAGATGGACACTAGTCTGATATAAGAGCACTTCGATGAGGTTCAAGTACCCCGTCTTCCTCCAGAGCATCATCAGAAGTATTTCAGATTCCTGTTTTTTTTGTTGTTGTTGTTGTTTTGTTTTGTTTTCCAATTTCAACCAGGAAGGAGGGACTTATTCTCTTTGAAAGTGTTTTTCAAACAGATTTAGTCCAGCGGGTAACTCATCCACATGTCTGTGGTTTGCGTGTGTGTGCGCATGTGTGCTCAAATATACAGGAGGCAGAGAAGAAAAGGGCTGGAGGCAAAGTGGATCCGAAGTATGAGCTGTCCCCTTATTAAAGACATACCACTGACTGCATGTAACTCTGGATAAACTCTCAGATCACCGCATGATCTATTTATCTCCGTTAGAAGTGACAAGATGTAAGCCCTGGTGCCCTTATCCTGATCCCACAAACTCAGAAGCTCATAATGGTTCACGGTGAACTGTTTGCCTTTAGAAGGAAAGGGTTGGCATACCCGAAGCTGTGCATGGATGGAGCAGCATCTTCTCCACGGTTCTCTTGTGTCTGAGTCAGCCTTCCTGCAGGGCTTTTAGCCTGGCATGAATTAGGAGGCGTGCAAATGACATTGCTTAAAAATCATAAGGCAAATCCAAGATGGCAGATGGGGTGGCTTTGTTGGGGCTAACAATGCTCGTTTCAGAGATGCTGGCCAAACAATTAAGTGGTGGCCTGCTGTTTTCAATATCCCATTCATCCCTCGGAGTGGTTGTTTGCAGCCTTGCTGTGGGTCTGCTTTTATGCTCAGCTACGTCCATGCTAGCCCACTGAAGAAATAAGAACAAGATTTGGTGCTGTGCAAGATTTGTTCTTGTGCATTTTTACTTACTCCTTTGGAAAGCAGTATCAGCCCCAGCCTTTTGAACATCACACGATAATGAGACTGATTTCAAAAATACAGAGGATTTTTTTTTCTCCAGTTAAAAAAAAAAAAAAAGATGTTCTCTTTGTTTGCTTATCATTTTTGGAATCCACGCAAGGAGTATTTTGAAGTTCCTCTCTGTAGCCAAAACACCCTCTTTAGTTATTGAAATCAATGAACGCTGGGCTTCCTCTGAGGCTGCAGGAGCGGGGGACTATCTAAAAATGCACCAAATATCACAGCTGCCACCAACACTGCCCTACCCGCTCTTGAGTATCGCTCCCAAATTGCGCTGCGCCGGTGCAATTACTCGTGCTGGTCTGCGCACAGCAGTGCTGCAAACTCCATCTCACAGCCATGCAGACGGCAGACAAAGGGACTGCGGTAGCGGAGGACTGTCACTGGCAAAACATCCAGCACCCAGTGCCAGCAACAGGGCAGCTACACCCTGCCCTGGCAGCAGGGCAGCTCTCAGGTGCCAACCCCCACTTGTGGTGCACCCTCCGCCCCGCACTGCTGCTCTCCGTCCCCTCTGCATCTGAAGAGAGACAAAACTCTTCACCCTTTTCCCTTCTTCTTCCTTTTTTTTCTCCCCCACAAAGACAAACTTGCCAGGTCTGCATCTTTTCCCTGAACTGTTTCCTCTTTTTAATGTTAAAAGCATATGCTGTACAGCTTACTTTCATGCTGAGATGTTAACTCTCTTACAATATTGGTTTTTGTGAAGCTGCATTCAGTGGTGGCAACAGCCCAAGGAGCACCACGGGGCTTTGTGGCACAGAGGCCGTGTCTGCAAGGAACAGGACAGTGCTGCTCTTACCAGGTGAAACCAGAGGCTGCTTTGCCAAATTCTCCCACATAGCCCAACATAAACTCACCCACTGGAAAAGTCACAGCAAAAGTTCCCTCTGAACAGGTTTTGTGCATCAATTAACACAAGCGAAACATGGTTGGGATTGTGCCTGGCACCTCTCACTGTATTTAAGTTTTTATGGCCAACGTCTTTGCAGCAGCACCCATCACCCAGCTGGGTGCCTGTGCCTGCAGGGCTGAATTCGGGCACCAGCACAAGTCAGCTAAAGGCTTTCCCTGCCGGGTGATCCACCTTCAGGTGAAGCATTAAAACCGTACTGGAAATAGCTTTCGTTTCCCAAATAGATGTTCAAAGTTGTTTTTTTTTTTTTTTTCATCCAAATCAGGATGAAAAAAAGAATGTTGAAATTTCTTTGCAGATCTATGCTTTAAGTATAAGGGGAAAGTCTGGGCCAATGGGATGCTTTCTTTTTCATGTTGACCCTTTCTTTTTAAATGACTATATATTAATGTGAATTTCAAATGTAAGACTCATTTCAAACAGAAAATGGAAATTTTGCTTTTTGAAAATATAGAAACCACACCTGTAGTCTTCTGCTAAATATCTTTTTAAGACAGGAATAAGAAACCAGCACTTTCCCACAAAAAGGTCTTGTTTTCACTGAATTTGCATTTTTGACTGAAAGCCTTGTTTCAAAGTCTTGAAACTAGATCACTGTGAAGCAGCTTTTATATCTAATTGGCCTCAAGGAAGAAGGAAACTCTGTGGGTGGGATTCATCTCACCTACTTATAGGTGTTCAGTCTAAATTAGTCTCCAATAGTCAGTGGCACGTCCAAAGGGCTATTCTCTATACCGGTCATAAAGAGCACCTAAAGAAATAGCTTGCACTTGATATCCATTTTTTGGTGGCTAAAATTAGGAGAGAGAAATGTTGTCCTCGCTGCTCACACTCCCGTCACAGGAGAGAAGCTGAGCATCCCGGCTCTGATGATTTCAAGTCGAGGCTTGTTTGAAGAAGGAAAAGGAGCTGGGTTCTTCCTCAGTTTTGTAGAAAAAGTAAAATATTTTTAGGTGACAGAAAAAAGAACAGTTTCATGGGGAATGAATCAGCTGAAGGAAAGCTGGTTATTTCCATCATTTCCATGGCCAGATAAAGCTTGAAAAATCTATTTTTTTTTAAATTCCACAATAAATTCCTACTTTTTTTTTTTTTCAAATCATTTGCAATTTATCTCTGGATGTAGAAGGACTTTGTATACTTCTTAGAGCAATGTTTCTTTTTGTACTCAGCTGAGTCCCTTCCTTTTTTTTCCAACAAAATATTTTAAATCCATTTATAATGCTGCATGCAGGACAGGTAATATCACCTGTAACTCCCTAGTTAATTGCCTATATTGTATGTGTGATTGAAGTAACTTGGTATGGAAATCAAAAATAAGCCCAACTGTGAGTACATCTTGCTTTTTTAATTGTTATTAAAAGGAAAATTCTTTTTATTGTGGTTATGTCTGTCCCTTTTGCAGGGGTATTTGACTCCTGTAATGTTTGTGCTCACAGAGTGATTTGCAAGGGGCAGAGCTGTAAAGCCATCAGCCCTTTAATTCAAGCTGCAAGTCCAATTTATAAGCAAAAATCTGCAGATTTCATTTTCAGACAACAACACTGGGTGAAATTGTGGCCTTTCACTGGAACATTATAGAAAGCGTATGTAGAAAGTGAACACAGCAGACTGTGTGAGGAGCAGACACTTCTTTACGTGGCAACATTTCATAGTCACCGAGCATAAAGAAAAAAACATACAGAATGAGCCCATTGACCAAACCCTGATTACCCCGATGAGCAATTCCTTTGAAATTTGTAGGGATAAATACACAGAGACAAAGAACGATGTTATGTGACAGCTCAAGGAGGGCCTTTGTACACATATGACCAAATAAGTAGCTGGTGAAAATAAATCTGACACTATGGGGTTTTCTATATGCTGAGGGTCTAATGCAAACAACTTTGGGGCTTCCTTGTGCATAATTAGAGGCTTTTTGTTAAGAGTCTATATTCTGTGAAGAGTTTCCATAGGAAGAACAAAGCAAACAGTAAACTACAGGAGGTGGAGAAGTTTCTGGTTTTGTTCTTTCTTTTTTTTTTTTTTCCGAGAAAAGAAAGAGAAAGAAAGTGTTTTTCTGTACACATATCTGCTGAAATGAGTGGGGTTTCTCATTGTATTTATTTGGACTACTCTTGTCTTGCATCACAGCCACTTTGTTCACAAGTCCTCCAGCTGCTCAGCTTCTGAGAGGTGTGGTTATATCCCCACATCAGCACATCCAGCAGGCACTGCTCGAAAGCAGGAAGATTTCAGCACCCTTGAACAGCTGCGTGTCTGGCTGCATTGTGCCTGTGGGCCCTACTGAGGTGCACGGATGCACAAAAAATAGCCTGGGTTGGGTCATCTGTTCTCAAATTTGGGCTTTGCACAAGATGTAGCATATAGCATTGCAATTCCCACTTAAATATAGAGAAGGACTCCAAAAACATTTTGATTTTGAAGAAATCGTTCCTGTTCTATATGCTGGTGTGCAAAATTTCTTACAATAATGATTCCTGTTGCCTTTCAGCTGTGACCTGGGCAGAGGAAAAGCAGCTGGGCAGCCTGTCTCACACAAGGGAGCTGATGCAGGCATGACAGAGATGTAAAATGAAGCTTCCCTCTGCAGGCAAAGGGCTGGCAGCTCTGGGAGGGCTCCTCTGAAGGCAAGGCTTACCGGAGTCCTGCCCTCTGGATACGGCTGCACCAATCCCCCTGATGCCTGGTCCATATCTAAGGGTGACCCTTGCCAACAGCCAGCAGTGTTTGGAAAACAGGGCACTTTTGTTTGCTGGGATTATTCAAAAAAGTTGAGCTGCAATTTAGTAGGTCTGGCCGTGAGCTTGGAGACAAATGCATGGAGAAGAGCATGCAGGACAAAGACTACTGGACTAAACTAAACTACATTAATATATTTTCTGGACAGATTATTTTTGAGAGTGCCTCTATGCAGCAAGGAAGCAAAGATTTTGTTTCTTGGGAAGAGGCCTGATGTCAATTCTATTTTAGGCTAGAATCATAATACCCATTAACATTAATGGGAAAGATTCTCCTATTTCAAGGGAAAAATAGACCCATTAAAGACCTAGAATATTATTTTAGATCCCTTGACCTTCCAGCAGTAGGAGTGGGTGGATAGAGAGAGTCAATGTCATGGCTTTTCCCTGTTGCTTTATTAGCTCTCTGGCTGCCCAACAGCATAGATCTTGCTGTGGTATGAGACTGCACTGGCTTTTGACATCACATTGTACCAACCTGTGAGAAGGTTGGTTGGTTTTCTTCCTCACAGATGTCCCAGTGAGCTGGAACTTGAGGGGTCAAATCTGCCCAAACCAGGACTGCCTCCTACAGGAGAGCTCATTGGAGATAAAGGCAAAGTTACGTGAGTTTGAGACCTGACATGACCTACTTACCAGGCAGAGTTATGAGAATCCATGCTAGGACAGTTTGTTTTTCAGCCTGGTTTCTCATGGGAACAAGGCTTATGCAATCATTCTGTCTGTGCGTCTGTGTCTACATCCTCCTCCCCTCCCCAATAACTTTTGAACTCATTGCTCAATTTCAACCTACTTTGACAGGGGGTAGAGGTTCCAGGGATGGTGCTGTTCCTACAAGTGTTGTAAAAATCAGTAGAGGAGAGTGGGTCTGCAGGTGTCCACCCTGCGAGGAACTGCAGCAGCGCGAGCTTGTATGGCTTCAGATATGAGAGAGCCAGAATAATAGGATGGTGGGGAGCAGACTTTACAAATGGCCTAACGTGGGTAAAAGCAGTGCTTAGCTCGCTCTCCCTTAGAAGCCAGGAGACAGAGCTCGTGGCACACCAAGCTTTGGGAAATGCAGAGATTTCCTCAGTGCTGGGGCAGAGCTGGTGGTCAATGTCAGCTGCAGCTGCTGAACATGGGTCCACGCAGTGCCAGGCTGCCCAGCATGTCTTGCCTCTCTCTTCTTGACACTGACTCACTAAGCAGCCTTGGGTGAGCCACTCAAACCCTCTTTCTGTAAAATAAGGTGAAATGGGAGGTTTCACTAATTAACAACCTTTTTAAAACCAGTTGTGTGATGGCAGAGAAGTGTGTCTGATGACATCGGATGCGGTACAAGCAAGGTCACAGAGGGTCTAAGGATGAGGAGCCCAGCTAGGTTCAGGAGCATCTGGACTGAGCAGAGGTTTTCTCTGCCAGGGGTCTGAGTGATGTGATACTGCTGATTTGTGTCATCGCAGTACTCACAAAGCAAGGACAGCCCAGACTTCAGGTACCAGCACAAAGAAGAGCCTCACTCAGACCTGGCACGGACTGTTTCTACCTCCCTGCCTTCCAGAAGACACTTTGCCAGGGCTACCATGTGAACTCTGTTAATTACAGGGGAGGAAATTATGGCCCCATGGACTTCACAGAGAATATTCAGTATAGGTAAAGCATTTAACGATGTGCAATTAAAAGACTATATATCTAATTCCTAAGAAATGGTGGGTTTAGAGAGGTACTACTTACGGTGAGCAGGTGATAATGAACTCCCTAGGTTGCAAAGGCATCATTTCAAAACTAGAGAGCGAACTTATTAAACATGCTGTGGAAGACAAATGTTATTATATGAATACAGGGAGAAAGACAGTAGACCAGGAAAAACCCTTGGATTTCTGGTTCCACATTACGTGCATGACAGCTTCTTTTGTTTCATAAATAACAACAGAAGAACACACATGAATATTTTCAGGGATTTGTGATCTCTTCCCCATAAATTCTCATTTGGGGGAAAAATGTCTCACATGACTGCTAAACAGATGAGAAAACAGAGTGTTTCCATTTATTTTATCAGAGTTTCACAAAAGAGCATGAGGAACCAGTATTTTAAACATCACATAGCCAGATAAAAAAGGTGTAATTAATTAGTGGGTTCTTTGGAGTTAGTATGGAGAAAAAAAGACCTTTCCAGGACATAATCCAGGACTGTGTTGATACCTGTGGAGATGCGAGTCAGCAGTGTTTGGGAAAGGATAATTTCAGACTGCCATTTTCTTCCAGAGCAGATCTTGGAGCATGAAGGGTTTACAGAAAAAGAATATTTGCACCTCTCAGGTCTCTATGTTGTACTTGTCTGTGTTTTCTAGCTCCATAAATTATAGATAAATGTCCAGTCTCATCCCCTTTGGGGTGATAGATACCTTGGTAGAAGCTAGATCACCCATAAATATTTCTCCCTTTTGCTTAAAACTGTTTTACAATAAAAATATTCCCTCTCCTGCGAAGTGAGAGAGCTTTATTAGGGGCTCTCTTCTCTTCCTAAGTTCTGCAGATTTGGTACAGTGCACTCCAGACTGTTTGCTCTACTTCCCAGTTGGTGGATCTCCTTTGAAGTCGAAGGAGCTATCGTGATTTTAGCCCCATTGAGACACTCGCTGTGGAAGAAGTATATAAAAGACTGTTGCTCACAGGGTGGGAGCTGCTGGTTTCCAGTTTCTCATTAATTTTTCACTTGTCTTTTATTTCAGTGGGTCTACACTATGCTCTACCTTTGGCACAGACACAAATACTATTTTTTTTATGTGGTTCAGTGGGAGGAATGGTTTTGATCATTAAAAGCAAAGCAAAAATTATTTCAAGCAAAATTCCAGAGCCTCTTCTGCATCCATTTATCTTTCCATGGCTTCCTTAAAGCACTGCCTATTTACTCTCTGGGGATATGTGCTCCAACTGTGTTTCGCCACATTTACAGGAGCAGTCACATATGACCAAGGCTAAAATTTAACCTTAATTGTCCACAGGCTGCTCCCATTGAATCCTGTTGGCATGCATGAATTATGGAGTGTTGAAATGAGCCCAGTAAAAACAATAGGCAAGTCAAAAATATATTTTGTTGTGAACTATCTTTGTAAATATTAATATGCTAAAATCTAAGTGATGAAGGCTCACATCTCTTGAAGGAATGTGTAATTTCCTGTAGTCATCTCCTTAAAATATTCCTGATTGGGACTTTGAAGCAGTCAAAGAAGAGAGTTGTCTCTATAGAACCCACCACTGCTCCTTGCTGAGATAGAGATTTGGAAAGTGAATCACTGCTGTGTGACTGGATCCTTGCCATACGCTAAAGATCAATAAAGTTTTATGTACCTTACTCGCAAGCCTCAGGTTTTTGATTCCAGGTGTTCGCATTAATCTGGGACACAACAGAAGGAAGAAGTTGCTATGGTTGCATGGAGATGGCAGCACAATCTGGACCGAGTGGAGTCAGCAAGTACAAGGAGTTTAATTGTCTGAAATAGTTGCACTTCTTGAAGCCTATTTTTGCTGTGTGCTTAAATCCACCGAGAGTAGATACCACATAATTTCTCCAGATACCCAAATGTCTGGGATCTTCAGTGGTCAGGGACATTTTGTCCCATGAGAAAGTCTTTGTGACTTGCCTGTACCATCCCATCATCAGCCAACTGGCAGAAGTCAATGAAATGAACAACCTGGTTACAGAACTGTTAAGGGAAAGCATAGAGTTCATTGTAAATCTGAATTTCAGAAGTGTGTGATCACAGAGACCAAAACTAGCCTTTAGCTTTTCAGAACAAATCCCTCCTAGGGACTGAAGAGTTTGCATGCTTTTGTAGGTTTAGGGCACCATTTTACCCCCCAGCTAGTGGAAACTCTGCTTAATGGCACCTGCAAACATTAGAAATGATTACAGCCCTCAGACTGTTGTAATTGGGGACCACAGTTTGTGCTGCAAGTGTTGCTCTATGGAGCTGCACTTTCCAACCAGAACTCTTCAGTCAAAGGTTACTGAGAGCCACCTCCCATCTCCATGATAATTTCCCTCTCTATAATGCGTCCCTTTTTTGTTTCATCTGACATTTCTATCACCTTTAAGAAGCCTCATAGAGACAGGGCCATGAGGTTTGGATGTAATTGGCATATGGATGGAGCTTAGGTTTTTTAATACACAGTTTTTATAAGACTGCTTTTATGTTTGCCTTTGCTCTTTGATCTCCACTTGAAAAACGTTTTTCATGGAGTTTGTTTGAAAGCACAAATAATCACTTACCACAACTAAGGGCTAGCAAATAGTTCTAGAAAAGAAAGAAAACCAAAGAGAATCCATGAGCTGACAGAGATGCCTTGAAAGATGTTTTAGAAACAGCTTGTAACGGCACATTTTGCAGGACTGTTCATCAAGTTAATTCTCCTGTTGCATTGGCATTCTTGGATATGGTAATAACAACAAGGAAGCATGTAATGGATTTCTAAAATGGGAGTGTTTTAATAGATTTTAGTAAATTACATCGTATTCAATATTGCAGTGTTGTGACACAACGTGCTACAATGAAAGATAAAGTCACTTGCGGACATAATCTGCAGTTCAAGAATAAATACGATGATACTCTTGAATGATGAGATTTAAGTAATTACAGCCTTGGGAAGGAAGAAGCCTCAAAAACGGTAAAACAAAGCTATTCCTCTCTGCCAGAAATGGGAGCAGCCACAGTGGCACGGTGGATAAGGAGAGCTGTTTCTGCTGTTTTGCAGTGCACTTGTAGAAAAGCCATTCTTGTCATGGTAGATGAGATACTAATTTGAGATACTCTAATGAAGGAAAGTCGTGTCGGGGTGACTCAGCATGACTGAAGGTCCCAAGAGCCTTGAAGCAATCTACATGTGGGGAGAAAGCTGTCGTTACTGTCTTGCTGATCCTGTGGATCTCCACAGCAACAATGCGGGGCACAGGTGTATGAGTAGGACAGCATTTCAAACTGGCACTGAGACAGGATTTCTTCCCTGTAAAATCTCTTCATTCTCCAAGAAACCCCCCATGCGAAGACAAACCAAAACAGAGAATATTTTTAAAATGTTAAAAGTCAATTCTTTCTGTCACTAACATTAAACTACTGTAATGTAGACTGGTTAATGATGGTGCTTCATGAAATAAGACATTAATCTCCACTTGTAATGCATGAGCCATACAACTTGCTTCAGCCTTAATCTTTTATGAGTTATGGACTCTTCCGTGATTCATAAAACAAATAAATCACACCTCTAAGGCTATCATCTATTTATTACTGCTTTTTAAATGTTCAGGATCGTATAAAAACGGTCTCTTCTACTTGCCAAAGATTGTCATCTACTGAGTTACATTTGGAAACCAGAGTCCAGATTCTGCTTGCAGCTGGACATAGGTTTTATCTTTGTTCCTGAAGACAGCCAGCTCCGCAGAAGTGCACTCAGGGGGC
The DNA here is from genome assembly GCA_013399475.1 of Chauna torquata. Lineage (NCBI taxonomy): Eukaryota > Metazoa > Chordata > Aves > Anseriformes > Anhimidae > Chauna > Chauna torquata. The sequence goes on from VXAL01001702.1 coordinate 973,599, forward strand.
TGGGTATGCAGATTTCATCCCCTACTTTCAGGCTACGGTTATAGCTAGTGAGCCAGCTGTCCTAAAAGGCAAACAAAAAGTCCCTGGGCTTCCTTTTCAGAGAGAAAAAATGATAACAAAAATAAAGAAAAAGAAAAAAAAATCAGTTAATAGGACTTGCCAAGTTATGAAACCATGGGAAGAGTAAGCAAAAAGAATAAGGTGGAACAGCGAAAATCAGAGTTGAACAAATATTCAAATTATTGGGAGATTTATTGAAGCCAGAAATCACAGTTTCACTGGCACTTCAGAGCCACCTTTAACATATTCTGTGCTCCATTTCAATGCTATTCTCTTTACAGAAGAAAAATCATAAGCCCAGATTCTGCATAAGAAAGCTGTCAGTCCAGCAGACACGGGAGGGTTTGTGTGCAGGCTGGCAGCAAAATTTGCATAAGAAGTTTACAGTGAGAGAAAGAAAATTAAAATTATCTGGTTTAAGGAACCTTCAGCACTTCCATTTCTGGGGGGAGTCCTGGTCGGTTCCCAGTCTGCATCAGGAGGTTGGCGGTCTGGCTGGCTTGGCTGTTCCCAAATCCTGCTGGTGCTGGCGAGGAAGGAAATTCATTCCTCCCACCTTCTGCCTACAAAGATCTCAGCAGCTCCTGTCGTAGTCACTGACCTTGACCTTAGATTTCAAAATCTCAGTGGCCCAGAGGAATTTCTGAAGTAAAGAAATAAAACAAAACAAAATAAAACACATCTCTCAACTGCAGAAGGCATGAAGTATACTCCCTTGAAACCATGCATACATTTGTTCCTGCCCAAATACAGGTTTATGAGTACAGAGATATGCTTTTGAACTCCTCTTCCTATTTGTCTTGTCCATGATTTGTTCGAAGGAACTGAAGAAATACAGTTCTCCCAGGGTATTTCTTGTAAGTTGTAATAACAGCCTGGTTTGTTCTAGCTACACTACAACTCCTGCATATATTGTATTACTTCAAACCTTGGTCTCTGGATTCAGCAGTTGCATGCCCTTTCCAAGGATACTAAAACCCATATAAATACTAACCATGTGCAGTCTGGCATTTTCTCTCATCATATGCTGCATGTTCCATTAGACATCATGCAGGTCCTGTGTCTTATTCGGATAGTTTCTTTCTGTGAGAGGCAGGTGGAACTGGAAAACCAGAGGTCAGGTAGCCAGATGATGCAAACAATATTTTCTGCTCTTTTTTGGAAATAAATAAAAGGTTTTTCTATACGAGAGAATGCTGTAATAAAAGAAAGTTGAGACATACTTGTAAACACAGTCCTTTAAGAAAATAACTGCTTTCCCATCCCAAGAGGAAAGGAGGCAGGATTCAGCAGCATAATAAACACTCGTAAATCTCAGCGTAACAGAGTGTTGCTGATTTTATTTATTTATTTATTTATTTTAAAGAATTTGAGTTCTTTATATGTAATGGTGTAATGGTGATTGCAATCCTAATTTCAATTATTTTTTCCCTTAGAGATGGTTCCTCACTCCAAGGTAGGGGTGAAGCTATCTGGTGGAAATTTCCACTATAGTTGCTACTGAGATATATTTTCAGAATAAATAATAGTAATGCAATGCTCATGTTAAAGCAGCTATGTAGATTCTCAGGCTTCAGAATTAGAAGAGAAGTAATAGTGCAGCTCCTTGTTTTCAAAGGAGCAAAATGAACAAATGGAAAAAATCTGGTCATTAATGACAGCAAAGCTTCCTATGAATGATCACTGTAACACACCTCAGGTTTCTAAAGCAGCTGTTGATAAATGACACCAGAAGGTGTCTTTTGGCTAGGAAACCTGCCCGTTTTCATAAAGATTATGTTCTGAAACCCCCGCAATTATATTATACTGCTCTTGCACCACTCTGTGGAATTTTGCTTCTTATTTCCTACAGCTTCACGCAGACTCAAGCAGTTTGACCTCTTTATTAAACATAAGCATCAATCTGTAAAAAGCCTCTTGGTTTTCTAGAAAAGTAGTTGTGAAAGTCAGCTTTGTTTCGTTGACTCTGAGTCCCTGGGGATACGGACACTGCTCCTTCTGTTCTGTTCTGTCAATACTCTTGGGCCAGAATTTTGGATCTCTTTTTCTTTTTTTTTCCCCTGTATCTGCCAACTATTCTTGTTTTGGAATCCAACTGAAAAATGTTTCAGTGCTGTTTCTTAATACTTTTTCTTTTTTTAATAAATAAATGCCAGCAGCCTGGAGCTTATGAGCAGCCCTACAGTAATAAAAGGATGTACACAGCAGGCAGTACTCAATTTCCAAAAGAAAAACAGATTAACATTTCAGGTTTCTGAGGGCTTTTTGTCAACAACAGTACATTTAAAAAACATCAATCTAGTAGTAATTGCATTATCTGTGCATTCGTGGCTGATTCTTTGGCTCATTCCCTTAATATCATGGAATGGAAAAGTAGCTATGGAAGTCTTTTTAATATATATAAAAGGTGATAGCCTTATAACAGGATCAAGTTGGTGTGAGTGTATACAATTCCCATTTCTTGGACTGGAAAGAAATGACTACATTGGTAATGATAGGGGACTGAACACCCACAGCCAGGCCTTCAACAGCTACAAAAACTGGTACCAAGTCTTATTCCTGAGCACTTTTACAGAAGGTACATTGTCAGCTGACAGTGAAAATGAGCACTTTAAAAAAAAACACCTCAGCAGAGACTTTAAGAAAACACCACTGAGTATCATTTCACCATTTCTTTAACAGATGCTCACCAGCCACTTTTCACATATAATACTGCTGATTGCATCCATGCAATGAACAACATGGAAGGAGACGTTGTTCTCCTTGTCTGAATTCTCTCCAAGTCTTCGAGAGCTGTCAGACACCATGTAAGAAATACCCTGAATGCGGAGGACAATCAGCTCCTGGGAGCCTGCTGCTCCTGAATACCCAACCTGAGCGTTTTGCCTGCCAGGTTCCTGCTGTGCCAGAAGATGGCTGGGCACAGCTCCTCCCTTTGGAGAGGCTTCCTCTGGTACAAATACTTATTCTGAATATAAGGGAATGCAGAGAGGCTGGTTACACACTGGAAGGGGCAAAGACTTGGCTATTTTCTCATTTCCTTCTTACATAGTTGTCCCAGCTGCTGGATGTTTAGCTATGCTAGTCCTCATCTTAGGTTTCTCTCACCTGATGAAGAATAGATACTTCTTTTTAAAATTTCAGCTACTTTTGTAGAACAGGAAAATATTTTTGTGTCTGATTTTATGCTAATTCACATAGACACTTCTGATAATTTTGTCTTATGTATATTTATTAGGTTTTTTTTTTCTTCTAACATCATTGGATTTGTTTTGAACTCAAAGGTCAGTTCCTACACCAGTATAAATCAATGTAACTACATTGATTTCAAGGATTGCAGTGTCTTTCATTAATTCCTATTGCCAAGGATACTGTAGTCGTCTCGAGGAAGAATATATATATATTTATACATTTTGATTTAAATCATACAGAAAAAAAACCACCAACTATGAAGAATTCAATTCTGTAGCATGCCATTAACTATTCAATTAAGTCCTAGTGGTGTTAAATGATCGATACAAGAGAATTTCAGCCAGCCATCTCCAAAGATTACTTTAAGTCCTTCCCCTATGCAGTTCCCACTCTGTCTTCATGAAGGAGAGCCCTGACTCTTGCATAGGAGACCCAACCATCTTTTTTTTTTTCTTTTTTTTTTTTTAACTGAGAAAAATATAGTTTCCTTATTTGGATGTACTTCATTAGCAACCTAAAGAATACATTTCCAGGTAAAACATCCCAACTGAGTGTCTTATTCAGGTTCAATCACTCCAAAATAAATTTCAAATGGTCATCTAACTGTATTTCTCTACTTTTATCGTTCCATTCATGACTCCATTGCATGCTTTCTTTGAGCTGTAAATTAAATGTGTATGGAGAGAGAGAAAGAGCATTAAAATTATGTTTAATGTTTTAACATTCAAACGGAAAGTTATGTCTTTAAAAATCATTCCTGGTGCAAAGGTGTATCTGTGGTTGTACATACATCTTTTCCCACTTTACAGGGAGTTCCCAGTGTGTGCAGTTCTGTAGCTCCTCTTCTGTGCATGCGAAAAGAAGCTTCACATGAAGCTGATAATTCTCTCCAGGGAAAGAGAAGCATTGCCTTTAGCCAAAATATGTTTTATTGAAAACAGAATCTTCCTTGTCAGGCCACATTGCTCCTGCTGAACTTGAGGGATGCCAAACAATGATGTCAGGTTTGCCACATGCTGATAATGACATCCATGCCTGGTGCACAGATAAAGCAGTAAGAACACCTGGCTGACATCTTCCTCTGCAAACCAACATTTTTGCTCTGTTTTGTGTGATAAGGAGGCATCAGTTTTAGTGGCTGAAAAATGCTTAAGAAAATGAGGTGCTGCACTTGATAACAACAGCCCTCCACAGGTTTGTGGGCTGCTGTGTGGTGGAAAGGAAAAGAAAGTTTGAAACCTTAAGAAATATTTTAGATACTTCTAAAAAGTTAGACAGAGCATATATGCTCTTCCTCTTTCCACACCAATTGACCATTGGCGCAGGTTACAGCTGACACTAGGACTTCTTTAGCTGGGACATCTCCCAGCACATCCCTCTCCTGAGCCTCCAGATACACGTGTAAGGCAGACAAATAGCAGAGACAGACTAAAATGTTTCTGAGCCCCATATTTTAATAGAGGAAATGCAGTACTGAAAAAGAAATCATAGTCTGGCCCTGAATTAACTACTTCAGAACATACGACATTAAAAAACAAAACAAAACAAAACAAAACAAAACAAAACAAAATGTATTCGAGTAAACAGATGGGTTTACACCTATATTCTGGAATAGGTCAGATCTTTGATTCTCCTAACTCCTGTTTTCACCACCCACAGCCCCTTTGTAGCTTTGCTTGGCTACAGCAATTTGTAACCGATCCACAAACTGCCTGCAGTGCCTGCAGGTCCCAGAGCAGCATTAGCATCATCGCCCCTCTACCAAGGTAGGGAAAATACCTGTGTGTCATACCTGGAATGGTAACTATAGAGCCTGAGCTTGGCAGTCAGTGAACTACCTCTCTCCCGGCTTAGCACAGTTCTCTTTCCTTGTTGCAAACAACACTGGAATCATGAGATGTGACAAGAGCCCAATATAAAGGACCCCAGGCCACCACAGAGTACAATGTCTTGGACTCTCTAGTTTAGGAGAGCATTTTCCATTATTTTTTTAAGCTGTGCCTAAGTTTACACATATATGATGTGACATCTGTTAGCATGGTGAGAATCCCAAATACAGAGGTATTACTGTCCCTTGAATTCAATGAATCAACCTTGCATAGGAAAGAAAACTTGTTCTGATCTGGTTTGCTTTATTCAGGCGCATGTTTTCAGTCCCTGGAGCTGGTGCATAAAGCAGTCTTTGACTGGGAGAACTGGGCCCATCAGAAAGTTTTCTGACTTCAGTGCTTTCTCTAGGAAAGCTGAACTGTCATTGTAGGAGCATAGGACAGAGTGAACTGTTGGGTTAAAGTTGCACATTAAATAGTCAACACTGAGAGCACAAGCTGGTATTCATTTTTCCTTTAGTGCCTTTAACCTCAAGATCATAATGAGAACCATAATGTGGACATTAATTATCACAACACACATAAAGATCTAAATAACCCAATTAAGCAGATGTATTTTACAGCACACCTCATACCAGAACCGAAGGCAAGGGTAGCAGGGCAATTCCCCAGGCATTGTGCCTGCAATCTGAACCATGTTTCCCCCATCCCTGTGCTGGGTATTTAGCCTAACATTTTTGGCAGTCCTTTGGCAACTTTTAAATCTTTACAGGTGCTATTATTGAGATCTCAGTTGTCATGGAGAACAAGATAATATTTCATGACATAAAAATACCCCATAATCATTTCAGATGGTTGATGATATTGCTGCTAGGCATAGTCGAACTCTTCTTCACATCACTGGAGATTGAGGCTTTCCCTCTGCTCCACGCAGCCCAGATATAATCCCTTCTGATTAGAGCCTTTTCTCTTTGATGCTCCCCTTTGTCATACACACACTGGGAAAATTGCTCTGTATTGAGTTACACGCTTTGTGCTGTTTGCGTAGTTGTCTTTTTTAACCTGGAAGAGGAGCTGTCTGTGCCTGAGTGGCAATCGGATTCTGAGTTCTAGTAAATCTTTGATTAATGAAGCTCAGGTAAACAGATTAGTCATTAACCTTTGCTTCTCATGATAAGATTACTTATTGATGTGGAGTAGTTGTGCTGCTCCCATGCTGCCTAGGATGGGAATCTTGCTTTCCTTCAGACTTCAAGAATCTTCCCACCTTATAACAAGCCCTCCCTTTTAGGTCGGGGGTATTGAGAGCTGCTGCCCATGCAGGGAGCAATCTATTTCCTATGGGATCTCATTGCATCCAGGGATTTTCAATACAAGCATTAATAGGCAGTGCCCAGCAGTAACGAGTGTGATACTCGTATCTCCTGCTCTACATGTTTCCTAAACAGCTGTCACTGAGGGCAACTCAGCTGAGACAGGGAGAAAAATAAACACAAAGCAAGCCAAGTTTTCCAAATTATTGTGAAGCCACTGCTGTGCAGTAAGTGTGTGGGACAATTGCTTAAATCCTTGACAAAGGCCAAATCTTTTGTGACAGACCAGGAACTCACAGTGTAATATACATGTCTGTAGACAGACAGAAGGCTGCTTTAAATCCATTTAAAACTGGCTTAATTCTGGGCTCTTTGTCTGCAGTGCAAGTCTCCCAGGACGGGCAAGAGCAACCTATGAGCTGCAAGCCAGCAGAGAACCAGAGACAAGTAGTTGTTCATCCCTCCCAGCTCCAACAGCACTTTTTACTTGTAATCATACTACTAATAGTCTCTGTGAAGGAAAGAAGTGGTCTTCCTTCATCTCATAAGGAGAGTTACCAGTTTGGCCATTGAACAGAAAACTGCTGGACACTCCTCTGTGCCCTTCGCTGCAGAGCTGCTCGTCTGGGCAGGGTCCACACTCTCCCTGCCTCTCAGAGCTGTCCCCTCCTGCCTGCATAACTGCAGAGATTCACCTAACAGGGGAACAGAGCTACATCCAGAAAAAAAGGTCTTGTCTTTACACGATCTGCAGGTTTAAATGTGGGAAGGCTTTGTAGGACTGAAGAACAGAAGTGGTCTATGCCTAACTGTAGCCTACAAGAGCAGAGGGGGAATTCAAATTACACACAGATCTAATCCATCGATCGGTAGTATATTGGATGCTATTTAAATCTGCAGATATTTGCACCACAGTTTTGAACGCAAAGAGTTACAAACTGAATAGAGAGCTGAAGCTTCGAGTTTTCTCATAAAATGAGCTTCATGTTTGCTGGTTTAGTTTTGCATCTCTAAAACCCTGTCTTCACTCCCATTTTCAGTCCCACGATCCCCTGTGCACACAGCTATTAGCAGATGGAAATCTAGCAACCTGATCCATAGGCCCAATTGGGTAATCAAACATTTAATTGCTAACAATTATCCATTAATGCTTATAAATTAGGTTGCCAAAATACTTCTACAGACTACAAATATTTGCATCCAGACTTGTCTGCAAAAATGGAAGATTCATGTGAAAAGCCATACCAGAATGACCAACACTGACATTTTCATCTGGACTTCTCAGTCTGAAACAGAAAATGCAAACATTTGCTGCAGCAGAGAAGTAACTAGCAAATTAGACGTTGAACTTGAGGGAATCATGAAAATGCAGTCCTAAGTCAAATTCCAGGCTTGGTTGCTTTCTTTCTCTCTCCTTCAGACTCTTTCTCCTTTCAGCCTTCTGTCTTACTTCTTCCTCTGGACTTCCTAGCACCTTGATTAAACATTTGCCCAATCCTAGGAATGTATATTGGTTAAGAGGGCTTATCTTATTCTGAATTACTTCCTGGTATTAATCATATATTTATATTTTTTTATGACCTGTCATGCATCTAGGAATGTTTGCTTGCCAGAATAGAGTTTAACAACATGATTTCAGGTAACACTTCAGAGATGAACACACGCTTTCTACTAACGTTCCCAACTAGAAAGACTGTAATCCTCTCCAGTAAGAACAAACCACATTGTTATGCAGAAAAAGTAAACCTGTTTTATAAAATGGTTCCAGTTCCCATCCTGCTAAGTAAATTTTGCCTTTTTATAATTGCTTGCTTTCTACTATCTGGTTTATCAAATTGATGTGGTTATGATCTTGCCCATGTGACCTCTCTCTTTGCTCACAAGAGAAATGTTGGAGTGGCATTGCAAACACTGGGACTTAAGGCTACTTCTAAGTTAGCAAATTCAAATGTGTCTGGAAGTGTTCCCAGGACTGGAACAAAACTGTTTATACAGTAAACTGCTAAGCTGCTCTCTGGCATGAGTTTGGCCCATTCTGCCTCCTTCTCCTTCTCTCCTTGCATGGTTCTTTGGAACAGCATGGGTGAGGGACAAGTCCTGTAAGCAGTGCGCATGCAGCTCCCACTTCTCTGGGGGATAAATGCGTTTACTAGCATAGATGCTGGCCATTCTCCACCAGCTGGATTTGGTAGTCATTCCTGGGTGTATTTTACTTGATGAGGCAGAACCAAAATGCCTTGACCTTAGTACCCAAGCAAACAATTTTCTATGTGGAATCACATCGATTTGACACAAATGTTGCAGATGGCAGGGGCCAGAATTAGCTACTATCATATGTGTCAGGTCACTATCCTGTGCACGTACCAGTTGGGTCTGAACAGCGCGAAAGGCTGAGCATAGGCCAGACAGGGGAAGCAAGGCCCACAGCTCAAAGCTTACATCTCTTGTTGCAGCATCAGGCTCAGATACTCTGCCAAGGAAATAATGCCAGAAGAACTGCAGAGAGAAGAGGGCGTGACAGTTTAATGGGGTTTTAGTAAAATATGATATATATTTTTTAATTTGCCTGAGTGTTTTATTCTTTTTAAGTAACTCTGAAGGAATCATCTACTTCTATAGATAAGCCATGTTTAGTCACCAGCCCAACACACTGTTGCCAAATTAATTGAAAAGGCTCCTGAATACAACACTGGGTTTTACTGAGAATGCGGTGGGGTCTCTCTCCCATATTTTTCATCTTTTTTCTCTTCCTTGATGCCCAAGATGGTTCCATTAGACTTGCAAATATTAATTCTAAATGCAAACAGAGTCAGGTACAGGAGGATGTAAATGGAAAATTAATTGAGGAGCAATGTGTAGACTTGTGTTATACACTGTCCTCAGCACGCATACTCAAGCAGAAGCCAGTCATTGACTTGTTGCCCCTCGAAACCCTCCCACACGTGGAACACAGTGCTGATTGAGACAGGAGACGTGCATACTAGGTTTTTGAACAGTGCCTGGTAATCACTTATTCCCCCCCTTTCTGTATTTCTTCTTGCAGGTTTGCTGTTACAGAGTAGGGGTCCTTGGGAAGGTTGTATGTGATGGCTGTTATTTCTGCTACGAGCAGAACATGATTATATATGTGCATATGAACAGCACACTGTTCATTTAAACGAGCAGGTATTTCCCCATGTTCTTCCTCAGGGGAAGGGTGAGCAGACCCAGGAGGAACTGGTGAAATACCCCTCTGTCACGTTAAGCAAACTGGTTTATATATATATATCTAGTGGAAGATCGATTGCTCTGAGAGAAAATCACTCTGCACAGTAAAATGGGAGAGAAAGAAAGTGGAGAGAGGTGGGACAAAGGACCTGGAGGTCTCCTGTTCCAGAGAGAAGGTCCATCAGCACATCCCCACCAGGCCACAAACCCACACCCATGGTCACCTTGCAAGCAAGAGCTGATTCTAGGCAGGGCATAGCCAGAATGGAGCCATTGCCCTCAGCTTGCTCAAGGCCTCACCTAAACACTACCCAGGAGAGCCACGGTGCAAGGCCTCCTGACGGCCTTCATTAGAAGGCAAGTGGAAGTGCAGCCCTGCTTCCCCATGGGCAGTCAGTGCTGTGGTAAAGGTAAGACTTTCCTCAGCTGGAAAGTTGTTTTTAACCTGCACTGGTCAGTAGTGGTCAAAAATTGACTGCTGTTCATACTTTCTATAGAAGGAGATGGTGGTTGTTTTTGGAGTTTCTTGCCAATCATCTTTGATAATACAGAGTATGTAAGTTGACTGATGAATTTTACTGCTTTATCTGTTTCATAAATTGTCCACAGATTATGTTGTTGTTCAAACCATTTGCTATAGATGCTTTTTTAATTTGTTTTTTGTTTTTGTTTTTGTTTTGAAAAAAGAAACTTCTTGAGCAGTTCATGGCAATTATTTGTAATCTATACTATTTTGACTAGACTCTGTTGATGACACTGCGATTTTTTTTTTTGGCTCATTGATTAGAAGAGTTTTAGATTTCTGCATTAGTATATTTGTAGGTAAGAATTCAGAATTTGGTTTCAGTTAATAGACTTTCAGTCCAGAAAAAAGAATAGATCATTCAGTCGACCTCCTTGAATGGCACAGGCCAGAGGTTTCAGGCAGCTGTTTCCCCCATACTGTACTGTATGAGTACATTTGACAAAGTGTTTTCTCCTAGCAAATTATTCAGTCTTTCTTTCAAGCCATATAGAATTCTCCTGCTTTCAAAAAAAAAAAAAAAAGTTCCCATGACTTTCCTCTCATTAAAATAATTTGCTCCAGTATTCCTGGGAAACTAATAGAAGTGGCTGAGAACAAGAGCAGAATTTGTAATGAATTTTTACATGCCTTTCAATATTTTCTCAGTGAAGGTTTCAAACTTGCCAGAGAATATTTGGGTTGTTGCTACTCACTTATAGCCCAATCCGTTATAACTTGCTTAATGGCATCATCAGTCTAGACTCATTTTCTGGTCAATGGTGAAAAATAAGCTATCCCAGCTGGATTTCATTTTCCAGGACTGGTCAACCTGCTGACTGCACTTGGAGAATAGAACAATCAGATTTTACCTTAAGTATCTCAATTAGATATTTAAATTTAGGTGGGAAATATCCTCGCTCCGCCTGCTTATCCTTAGGATTGGTTCTTAGAGAGGAGAGATGGGGCACAATGCTGGAATCATACAAGGGAAATTTATCACCCTTCTAACCCGAGTGGTTCTTGCTGGTCTTTTCTGGCAGTACTTAGGTTTATTTTAAAGAACCCATAAGGCTCAAGTTTGTTTCCACTCTTCCTGAAATGATGCTAACACATTCTCAGCCTTATCATCAGCATCCTGATTCTTTTTTTGATTTACCAGAGAAAGGGAGAGGCCATGTCTATTATATGCACGATATTAATTTTCTAAATCCTATATTATTTCAGGATTTACTTGACTACATCAAGTTTTTTCCTATTCATTTTGGATGCCTTCTGAGATCGTGGCTATCGAGGTTTCTGGAGAAAAGAACAGCTGATTAAAAGGGCCTTGCTTTTTTCTCGCAACCTTCTCCAAACCACCACCGACAACAGTCTTTCTGAGATGACTCTGCTTGCTTTCACATTTCAATTTTCACTCGTCCCCTCAACACAGTCTCTCTGCACTCAGCAGCCTGCAAGCAGTGCTGTAAAGTCTTCCAGTAAATGTCTCATTTAAAGAGTGAGGAAGTCTGAATTAAATAGGGCAGGGACTCTTCCTAGCCTGAGCTAATGGAGATGTCTGTTAGCGAGATGTCAGCTCTGGACATTTCAGCTCTGCCGGCGTCATGACAAACTTTCCCACATGGTTTAACTGCAAGTGAGCGGTGATCCACTACAAAGGTCTGTGAAGGTCTTTGGGTTGGGCTGTGGCTCGCTTTTAGGTATTTTTCTCAATGCAGGGCCACAGCTTATGACTTCACATAGGTGAATGAAAACACCAAGGAAACACAGTCCTGGAACAAGGACTGGCTGTCTTTGGCTCAAAGGCACACTAGAAACCCTATCTGCTTAGTCCAGTCTTGTTAATAAATCACATTATATCCTGTAACCATTGGAAAATATCTAATATGTGTCTACATTGTAACTATAGAAGACAATCTGACATCTGAAATGTGAAATAATTCCAGTTGGAGTAACTGAAGTTGGAATTTGGTACACTGCTTTCCAGTAGCTGGAAGTTTCATGATCATAACACTGGTCTTCTCCAGTATTTAGAGAGAAAGCATCTACTGGTGGAAGACAATGTACTGGTAGTGATGCATTGCAATTATAACTTTGGAGCTCTTAAAAATTAACACTGGTCTTGAAAGTTGCAAAAGAGGTGCCAACTTGTACTATGGAGCAATCATTAGGGTAATGAACAATTTTTCCCGGGTGGTATCTGCCATCAGTTGACAATTTCGTAAACGGGAACATTTCAGAAGTGACAAAACTTAAAAAAAAAAGAAAGAAAAAAAAAAGAAAAGAAAAAAGAAAGAAAGGAAAAAAAAGAGTTAATTAACCCAAGGCTTCTTTTCTGAGTTACATACTCTCAAACTATCAGCACATACTAAAAGTTTCACTGCTACGGCTGTTGTCCGGGCCAGGTTAAAACTTCATTGCTGCTTTGCAGGAGAGGAGACAGGGCAGTCACACAGCCACTCCCCACTGCATGATACAGAGCAAATGTCAGAAGTGCGGAGGCTGATGGGGAAGCGACAGTGCCCTTTGCTTCCCCGCCCCTGCCCTCCACTTCTCCCTTCCTCTCTGACTCTTACCTCTTGCACTAGGAAACCTGCAGATTGCTCTGCTGCTCTAGAGCCCAACAAGCAAACAAACAAAGAAACAAACAGAAAGTCCCACCTGGGCAGAGAAGATACTGTTAATGTATAACCATGGCGCTCAGGAAAACTAGTGAGAGTGCAAACAAGTGCAAGAGCATGTCTGCAGTGTGTTCAGGATGGATTGCCCAATACCAAGGGAAGAAAAACACAAAAGTTGCACTTCTGCCAGATAACATGGATGACTTGTTGAAGAAAGAGGTTTAAGGGCGACACTTGTGTTCCCTCACCTGCCTCTTTGTTTTCCCCTGTCTGCTTTCCTCTTCTCCAGTAGATAGGTTAAAACTAGATCTCCCTAAATAGGAAAAGAATGTTGCATTTCTACATTTCTCAAAAAAGAAAAGAAATGTTAAATGAAAAATGAGGATGGCATTGCAAAGGATATGCACAGAGGAGAAAGGGCTTCCCCACCCTGGGCTGGACACGGGGTTGGCCACTGTTCACGTCCCACCACCACCAGATGGTCCAGGAGTTTTCACCTGGAGGCGATGGCTCCCCCTGCACAGAACAGTGGGTAATGTAATGCCCAGGATCTTCCTCCACGGATTTCATTAGAGAAGCAGGATTAACCCACATCACCATCCATCACTGTGTTCCTGAAAAGAATGGGTTAATAGTTCAGAAAAATCAATAAATGATTCCTGTGATGGGAGAGCAATCCTGGAATAACGGAGTGGTTTTTCCTGCCAGCAATACTCTCACATTTACTGGGAGGGCAGAAGCTGCAATATCTAATTCTGACACAAAGCTCAGTGTTCTCCACCTCCTCTGCTAGTTACCAAGTGCTTACTTTTCTATCGAGGTTGCAGCTGATGGTGATGCTGAAGCAAACAGCCAGGACTGGGCTGGTGTCCTGGGTAGTGTTTGGTGCAGCAGGGTTCATCCTCACTGGCTGAATTTCCTCGGTATTGCCATCCAGCAACAACCCCTACAATTGTTTGCTGCAGAGCCCTGGGTGTTGAAATGCACCGAGTCTCCCAGGGCTTCTCCCTTGCATAATCTGGCTTGTCACTCCTCATCTCCTCCTGCTCATTCTTTTTCCCCTCAAATGATCTTACTAGAATATACAGCTACCAATGCTCTTGGGATCTATTAAAAGGGCTGTAGACATGGTTTATATCCTCACTTCCCACTCTAGCCTACTTCAGGGGCCAATTTTCAAGATTGTCAGAGCAGAATCCCACAGGTGACCAGGAGACAAAACCCCTTGAGAAGATCGGTCGGTCACACAGGAGCTGCACGAGCTTTCACAGTTAGAGGAAAAAATGTTATTACAGAAAGAAAGGAGGATTAAGACCAAACACTTTTGCTTTAATCTCAACCCAGCAGCTGTGAACCAAAGACTAAGCTCCTGATGCACCCACGCAGGATCAGCCAGCCCCTGTGCTCCGAGCCCTTCCCTTGGCTCCAGCAGTGCTTGCTCCAGCGCACGTGAGGGTTTCACTCAGGAACAGCACTCATGGAAACAACGTCATGTCTTATTAACAACACATATGCAAATATACACTTTTGGCTATACTGTTGTCAGGCTGTTTTTACCAGAGACCTAATCTCTTCACCTTTGGCATTAAAAATGTGTTTTAATTAACCCACTAGCAAAACATTAGACTGAGATGGTTTGATCATTTTAAATTTTATTTTCCTGAATGAAAACAATGCTGGCCAAATTTGCTGTACACTGTCACCTTAATTACCTGTCTTAGACAATCCCTTTCCTACTTAGTTGCAGTTTATCACAGTATAACACAAAAACTCTTCCTCTAAAAAAAACTTTAAATGCTTCTGAGATTCAAACCATAGATTGCTTGTGCAGCTATAATCTTAAAAAACATCTGCTACATTTGTGTGGTAAAGGAAGTCTCTTTAGAATACAGCCTTTGATTTCTATAAAAGACAAATCAGGCCACATGTTTTTGTTTTGAATGCTTCTCATCACAAGAGGAAATTTTCTGCAGCTTGGAATTTTGAAGGCATGAAAAATGTATTTATTTTTTTAAACAAAGAGCGTACATAAGAACATCAACAAAAATCCTCGGAAGTGTTAAAAACCGTTCCTCTATCATCTTTAGAGAAACACTAACAGCTGCCTGCCCCTCATTTTGATCTACCTTTCTGTCTTAAATTTATCTGGGTCATATCGTGTCCTTGATCCAGGCATATAACTCCCACTGACATCTCAGACCTTTGGAGGTTCACCCATCGTTAGTTCTGAAGCTGCTAATAGCTCAAACTAGCAGAAGATTTGGAGGTTTCACTGTTGTTGGTGTTTTTATTATTATTATTTTTTATTATTATTATTTGTCTCTTAGAGAAAGCGTGTTGATAGTAGTGGTTTGACAAACTGGGTTTGACACCAGTGAGAACTGAAGGTACGAATCGATGCTGCCTTGTGGCCTGCTGAGTTCAGAACAGGATTTTTGCTTGATATCTGAATTAGCTATTTTTTAAGAAATTACTGAAGAACAAAAGTTGCCACTTCTTCATGGGGAACCCTTCATTTTAGATTTTAAATCTGTGTTTTGCTGCTGGCCAGTTCTTCCACCTTTATCTCCTCTCTCTACGTCACAGAGATACCAGAATTACCTTTGCCAATCTTTTTCAAAACCAATCACACTTCTAGAGGATCTTTTTTTCATACTTATCAACTACTTAAATGCTTCCTGCTCTGGATCTCTTCTCTGCTCCTTTTCCCCAGAAACCCATGAAAAGATTTCAGTTAAAATGGCCACTGTTTATCCTTCCTCTACCCAACCACAACAAAGCAAGGGTCAAATACTACCTAACACAGACTTTTACACCTCGATGTGGCTGCACGTGGTTCAGTGCTTCCCTAGTTCAGGGCAAAACTAGCCTGCACCTCCCTCTGCAAGCCCAGGGCAGGAGGTTGCAGGAGCCCAGCTCGGCTCCATGCAGCAGGTCCCCACCACACCTCTTCCTTCTGCCTTGTTTTGTTCTGTCTCAATGGTGCAAGCAGAAACAGGGCTGAGATTTTAAATACCTGAGTGTATTGGGTCTGCTTGTAAAGAGCTGGTGATGCACAAAGCCAATATGGCTTTCACACTGCTGCCCAGAGCAGTTCTCTGGGGTTAAATGGCCACAGGACCATGGAAGGGACTCAGCCATTTCAACCCAACCTAGATGCAGCTTTAAGTCTTCAAGGAAGTATTGTCTGTTTTTGAAAGTTTGCTGCTTTAAATCCTGCTCTATGCTGATACTTTTTCTGTTGTACAGCAGCAGACTTTATCCCAAATCAGGAAGCAAAATAAGAATTACAGATTGAAAACATCTTTGTTCTGTTAAAGCTGCATTCTCACTTCTACTGAAAAAAAGCAGAAAGACCCCAAGCCCCATACCTGTAATCCATCCAGTTAAATCAGTAGCACATCTAGAGTAGTGCAGCTCTAAAAACACAACCTGAATTGTCTTTTCCTGATGGAAGATGAGCCAAATGAACAGTCAGCATCTCCCCTTTAATAAGCTGCTGATTACCAAAATTCTTTCTATGTTTACATTCTAGAAAAATATTTTTAACATGAAGTGCAAGAGCTAATGTTCTGCAAAATGAAGGCAGGGATACAGAAAAATAACTATGATTAAATTTTAATAGCTCAGATCACCAACCTCATAGAAAATCCCCTACATTTTTGGAGGTCTGTCAAACAGGTATGACAAAAAGTGTCCCGCTGATAGCAGCTGTGAGCTTGAGCACATCCTTTTAAGTGGTAACTGCTCTCAGAGTGAGGAGGGAAGCAAAGAGGGCAGAAAGGCACTTCAGTTGCAGCAGCTTGCATAGCTCTTGTATAATTTGTACTTTCACTCTGTGGAAATACTTCATTAACTGTCAATTATTTTTGTTTTGTGGAGGGATTGTTTTCAGCTCATTCATTTGTCTTTTAGTCCCTCAGTGCTAAGCAGGCTTTTACTCAGACAATGTTTTAATGCCAAAGAAGTTTCAAAATGTATATATACAAACCCCTGGCAACCTGAGGTCTGGTCCAGTGCTCGTTGGAGCCAATATGAAGACACCAGCCACCTCCAGTAGGTTCAGGATCCACCTGCTTGAGACCTCTGCCTGTGGCTCTCTGCTTTTCTTGCTGAGCCTCTAATCTGATTCAGGTTTAATATTCTATGAAATATGGTATCATTTTGAAAGGACAGAGGACTCTGGTTCATCTAAAGATTTACTGTGGAAGGGGATTATCGTCCTCTTGTGTGTAGAATGAAAAAAGTCTGTGGTGTTACATTATGGAAGGTGAGGAGGCTCTGTCCTGCACTTGATCATGCATGGCTCTGACAGAAGTACCAGCCTCTAAGCAGAGGGTGCAGTGGATCAGAGCTCCCCCTGAACTTCCTGCACCCTGTTTTCCCTGTAGAAATTGCTTATCCAACAGACCAAGTTCCTCCAGTCCATCTTCCCCACACGTTTTTAAGAAAGACAGCACAGTGCAGATGCACGTCAGAGTCTGCGGGTAAATAATAGCAGATGTTTTTCATTACAGCAAAGGAGCCTCTTGTGCAATTAGAGAAAGAGATTTAAAAAAAAAAAAAAATTTGCACAGAATAACTGTGTATTTACATAGTTGTGAAATTGGTTTTCTGATAGAGAATCAGATTTGCAAAATGCCTGGTGCAATTTTTTTCTGTAATCATGTCTTCCTCTTGCTCCCATTTGCAGTATTCCTTGTAAACAACTGCCTCCTCTCCTTAGTACCCTCATCTGTGTCATGTATGGAAGAGATCCTGGACTTCTCATTCAAGCATTTGTCTGAAATCTGCAGGAACTTGTGGAAGGATTCCCAAAGAATTCAGTGAATTTTGGATTGGATACATGGCTCTGGGTGCACAGTATACACTGTGGAATCAAATTTCTCTGCTTTGCCAGGTTTTATCTTCAATTGATGAATGTGCAATTTAGCAAAGATTCCCTAAACCTTTCAAGTGCACCAGAGTTCATTTTGGACCAAAGTTTGCATTGAGTTTCATACATTTCTGTAGAAACATGCTGAAAAGTTGGATCTTTACTTCAATATATGACAGCTGGGATGCACTCCGAGTTCAAAACTGAAATCTGTGAACAGAGGGAAAGCTGAGCCTTGAAGAGACTCTTGAGCTAAATGTGAGTGTCACACAACTGCCTTCTTTTCTGACATTTTCTGTTCAGTTTCAGTCCGTTCAGAAGTTCAAGAAATTCAGGGAAATTCAAGCATACATTTGACTTTTATTGAGGCAGAAATATCAGCTATGCTAAAATAACAAGTAGTCAGGACTATGCTTTGCTATGAATCTATATTCCTTTTAAAAATTCTGGCCAGATTTGGGGAAAATTCAGACATGTTCAAATATACTACTTTAGTTAGACTTCCAGATCTTCTTTTCAGTTACAACACTGAGAAATAAGGTATTTAACCTTTTTTTAAATATAAATAATCTTGGTTTTCAACCATAAAGTACATGCAGGTGAGAGTGAGTTGACTATCTGCATGTCCTTGCAGGCTTAAAAACAGCCAGTATGGTTTCCACAGTCCCCCACATTGGACAAAACTCTGACCTTTGCCTCCTGCGTTTGGAGATGGAGAGGACAAGAGCAGCTCTTTTCCAAAGAGCTCAGCTCCCAGCGGTTCCCATTGCAATGCCGTGACTCAGCACCTGACATGTGATCTCTGCCCTGACACAAGCATGGTGAAGAAAAAAAAGAAATATCCGATGACCCTTTGAGCAACTTGTCTTGCTGACGGTTAATTTGCCAACAGCGCTCTGTGGCTTTGTATATTAATTAAGTAGTGAATTAATTCATTAATGTTGCCGACTCACAGAGAGCAGTACATACCTTTATTTCATAATGTCTCATTCCATTACCTACAATCTAAATTCAACCCACAGCTTAACCTATGTGATGCTACTGCTGACTTCAACGGATGCTGCATGCACAAGTCTAGGGGCACTTTTGGGCCTGATGTGTTTCATTGTGCTGCAGGCAGCCATGGGGCTTTGTCATTCCTGTAAGTAAATTTTCCTTCAGGAGCTTGGCAAAGTGAAACTCAGACACTTTTGGGCGCTTTGCCCAAGTTGAGAACAAGGGGCACAGAAAAAGGTTCATTTTTTCTCACCAGCTACACATTTGATTGACATGAAGGGCTGGTCCTATTAAGCTGAGATCTGGCTTGGGTTCAATGTATTTGTAGGCCTAGTTACAAAAGCATTAAAACAACTTTAACAGAGATTTTGTCAACCTATCAAAGACAAATCAAGAGTGATTTCCCTGATGCCTCTGCTGAATTGGGTAAATTTCATTTATTGACTTCAAGCGCTGCGTGCTGGTAATTTTTCTCTCTGTCTTTTCCTCCAGAGGAATTTGACATGATCAGATCCACTCTGATGTTTCGTAATCACATTTTCTTTCCCCTTCCTCTCTCCTCCTTTGCAGGGTGCTTTGAGTGTTGCTACCAGGTATGCACTATGCGTACGTGTGTGTATGCCGCAGACAAAAGATGGGCCAGATGCGGAAGTGTGTTTAACTGAAGCTAATTTAATACAGTCTCCTTCATTTCAGTCTGTCATGCTCTTTCTTTGGTGTGTGTGACATGGAGTCCCTCAGAGTGGCATCTGCAGGCTCACCCAGGTGAAACAAGCTATTAAGCATGGCTTGTAGTGGGACATGAAAAGGACTAAACCTCTTCAGTATGATGCACTGCAAGTTCATGGGACAGAGGGGAAAAGGATGTGAGCTTAAGCACAGAGTGGAAGGAGGTATACTCGTGTTAGTATAAATGTCCCTTTCAGGCAATGATAACCAACTGGAGGAAATTTTCATTTGGGGCTAAATGGATGCCACGCAGATGGGGACACTGGATTTCAATGCATCTGCAGTAAACCTAAGCAGGACGGTGCGAAGGATTCCCTGCGGCACCAGAAAGATTGCTATGATCCCACTGGGGTCCAGAGTTTTCATTTTTATGTCACACCAAATGCCATTTGCATGACTCACACTTTGCACCGATAATGGGTGACAGCCCCACGCCCTGCCCCGAAGAAAGGCAGAGACCTATGCACAGGCATCCACACTCACCTTTTTGGGGAGAAACTGCTGAAAGCGTGAAAGTCTATCAAACGTCCTTGATCAGTTTGCTGGGGTTTGCAGGGGTAAGACTCAGTGTGACTGACACAGGTTGGCACTTTCCTTGGAGTTTGCAGTCACATTTGAAAGGATTTTGAGTGAAGCCAGGCAAGCCTTGCTGCTTTCCACTCCGCAGTGATACTGGTCCCACTGTAATCTTCAGCTTGTAACTCAGCATTGAAGGAGACGTTGTCCCACATGATGCAGTAACAACACGTTTTTAAAGCCAGCAGCAGTCATTTATAGTGTTTTGAAGGGCAAAAACGGACTGAGCTCCTGCCTTGTAGGGACATCCAAGCTGTTTCTGCACATGCAGCACAGAAGCACATGTAATGGCAGAAGCAAAGGGACAACAAGTTCAAAGCGCCCAGCGGCATGCCAGGGTGCAAACTGGTGCCACACCCACAATCATCCTTTGTTACCAGCGCTGACGATCATTGGACTGGAATGTGGTGCTGCTTTGGATGTCCTGAAAGAGCATCCTCCTGAATGCACATCCCTTTCCCTTAGCCCATGGGGCTGCGTGGAGCCATGGACAGCCGAGCACTGGCTGTCCCTTTGCAGCTGCTGCTGGATGGTGCCTGCTTTGGCTCTGCTTAGAGCAAGCCTGGTGCACACGTCCTTTGTTATCTCCCCTTCCCAGAGGAGAAACCCAAAGCTAAGCAAGATTTAAATGATGTGCTCAAAGTCAGACTGTGATTCAGTGATCAGCTGAGAGAGCAGACATGCTGGGCTAGCCACTATTCCTGTTTCTTCCAAGTTAGCACGGAGGGATTTATTCAACGCATATTTATTTCAGGGTTTCTTTTTCATGACATTTCCTCAATTTCTTGACTTACAGTTTTCATTATTGTGAAATTTGATTACTGAACCAGGCAAAATCATAGAGCAAGGCATGTTTCCACCATGCAATTTCTCTCTAAACTAGCCTCATTTCAGCCTGAGGATTGCATGGCAAGAGGATCGATTCTGAGTTTGCCAAGTGACATAACTGCAAAAAATATTCTGATTTTATTTGGATCCCACTGAGACTATTTCATACACTTGAAATGCCTGTTGATTTTTCTTTTTTTTTCTCCTGGTTTCCTGATGTCCCATGTAGTGAAGTAGCATGGGAATGAGGAGATACTCTTTCTGGATCCCAGATAATATGAGCTGCTTTGTCCTTTGCTTTCTGTCTCTTCCTCAGTTTATGCCAGTACAGATATTCCCTGATCAGAGCAGGGTATGTAGGATACAGAGATTCTCACAACGTCAAAATGTAGCATGCTGGCCGGAAGCAACTCTTCAATTTTTCACATTTATGTGACACTATGAAAGTAAGTAAGAGCCATGATTTTATCTTGTGCCCTAGCAGCTAGAATTTACATAAACTTATAGAGGTCTTGAAATCACAAATGCAAAGTGAAGTATTGCATATCATTAAAATAAATCACTGTCACAGAAGCTTAAAACTTAAATAAAAGCTTGCTTTTTAGAATCAATCTCCCCAGTCATGTGATGCAACCAACAAACAGTTTTGCATTTCGTATTCTATAGATCATATAAATTATATCAATCTCTATTTTCAGTCTTCAATATCACTTTTAACATCATAGAGTTACGTCTCTTAACTATGTTTAATTTGGCTTTATGTTTGTTTATTTTCTCTGTCGTGTCATCTTTTCCTCTTGTTGTTAGTTTTGTTTGGCACTTGTATAATAACACTTTAGAAGCATTAACTAATTAACCTTCCTAATACTTCTGGGAGGTACCGTAGGCTACCTAAGCCTTACCCTGCCTCCCACTTCATGATGAAATGAGCAGGACTTGTCTGATTTGCATAAGCATGAAGAGAAAATCTGTGTCTGAGCCAAGATTCAAATCTGTGGATCCAAGTTTGGATTTGTATCTTTCTCTTTTATACTGGAACTGTTTTACAATTGTTAGTTCAGATTAATCAGGGGAATGGACAAACCAAACGGTTGTACCTCCTTCCTTGTTAGTGCAAGCTCCTTGTCCCTTGGTACAGGCATTTGGGGCATCCCCTAGCAAACACACAGCGTTACTGTCCCCACCCAGCAGCATTGCTCCTGCACGAGGAACAAAAGCTAACCCTTGTATGGCTGATCCTTTTGGCATCCAAGTAATGGTAGCATCCAGAAATTCAAATGAAAGCAAGACTTCTTTGGTGGATACTGTGTAAACCTCTATGAAAAAGGGTCCTTATCTTCAACAGCTCACGAATTCTTCTATATATGCACCTTCTGGCCGAGTACTGAAGCCACTATTAACCAATGGAGAGCTCTGATTCAAATACAGCTTTCCCAGAGAGACTGAATCAGAAAAGCAGTCTCTCCAAAGGAGGATGAAAGGGTAACTGCCTTTGCAATTTATATCTGGGATGTGCAATAGATAGGCTAGTATTATCGGAGGGAGGAGTAAGAACAGGGTTAGGTAAGTCAACTCAACCCTGGGGATGAAGGATTCCCCAGAAAGCCCGTTCCCGTGAAGCAGGAGGGCTGGTATATGCCTCAGGAAGGAGAAGGGCTGGTTTGTGCAATGGAGGGTGGGAGAAGCAGTCAGAAGAGTGAACCCAGTGAAGGTCCCCTGAGGCCTCAAGCACCCTGTGCCTCTCCCTGGGGCAGTGTGGCTCAGAGTGGTGGTGTGGCTGCAGGAGCAGGGAGGTCCAGGCACTGCGTGGGAGGTCAGTGGGGCTAAGTCCTCTGTAGAAGACCTGCCTGTGAGTAGAGACTGCTCAGCTTTATGAGAGGGAGAAGGCAATGCGTAGCCAGGCATTAGTGTTCCTAAAGCACAGAAGAAACCAACGCCCGGAGGAGTGTACCTGCTGGAAGGAGATGTGCTGAGGGAGCTGGTCACAGCCCAAGACTTGGCAGCCCTGCACTGCCGACCAGATCACTTCCTCTGCAGGGTGTGCTCCCTGGGATGAGGATGGCCTTCCTCCTTTGCAAACCCTTCCAAAGAACTTGTGTGTGAGCACGCACAAACATTTCAGGAGCACCCCTTAGCTGTCAGGTCCTTCGGTCTAGTGGTCCTCCTGCCTCCACCTTTGTGCTTGTGGTGTTTCAAAGCACTCAGTGAGAATCGTGAGTGCCCTAGTGCACTGCAGGACTCGGACAGGACCTGAGGAGAGTCTCTCACTATGCAACTGAAACCAGAAAGGCTGAGAGGAGCAACAGCACAGATTCAGCACATTCCCTCCAACATTATATCTTCTGCGGACTGGATGGCCATGCCTCTCCAGCAATGAATCACAGCTATAACCCTGTGCACGCTCAAGCATTGCTGCTTCATGTGCCAGCATGCACTTCTCAACTGTTCATGGAGATTGCATGGGGAGCAGTGCAGCGTGCCACCCGATCGGTGCTGCAACCTTGCTGGCAGCTCTGAGCCTCCACTGTCCTCTGCTCCCCAAACCAGAGTCTCTTCTGCAAGGGAAAACTCCACCAGGCTGCTCTCCGTGTCTGCCCTTCCCAAACAGGAGGAAGGTGAACCAGGGATTGCAGGGGATGAGAAGGGTTTGGATGGAATACACACGTGTATAAATGGAATACACAGCTGCCTAATGGAAAAGCAGAGTTCGAAATGTTTGTGCAATAGGCCAATGGTGGGCTGAAATGTCAGCACTTCTCTTCATTTTATGTGGTAGTAGAATAAGATTAAATTCCCCTTAAATGCTGTAGTGGCTTCTGCCTTATTAGAATCATCTCTCATAACATTTTTAGAGTATTGTGTGGAATCCACTTAAACGAATACCCATGAAATGAAGAGAGCTGTTAGAATAATCTGGCTGTTGTGCAGGCTTTGCCGTGCACAGCAAGGTCTTGCTGTGTACTTGCAAAGGCAGAGCAGGCACCAGCTGCCCAGCTATTCATATTTAAGTAGCTCAAAAGGCACTGAGATACTTGCAACAGTATTGTATCATACCGATATTTGAGCAAGGAGAGAAAGAGCTTTGAATAATTAAAATCAATTAAAAGGCTAAAGGATGGAGAATCTTCTTGCCTTCTGAGAACACTTTGCAGCAGCAGGTAAATGTTTTCTTGCCTTTCCCAATAATTATCTCTCTCAAGCACACCTACACTAACACCGTCTGTGCAAGTATGGGCTCTTCTGGTTTGGGTTGCAGGGGCTCTGAAGGTCGCTATCGGAACGCTGCCACCCACAGCTCGCACCCACTGCACGCAGCCTGGACCAGGGAGGTCGGCTCCAGATGCGACAGCCCAGGCACTGCTGAAGAATGAGATCTGCTCTCGCAAGTCCATGCATTAAAATCCTTCCGGAGACTTGTAGCTGCTAGCTGAGTTGGGCTGAAAGTGAAAAAAAAAAAAAAAAAAAATCCTAATGCCTTATTTAAACACAAAATTACAGCACTTTCTGTGTATGTGCTTATCTGTTGCAGCTTTACAAGCTGGGAAAAGTACGGTACAAGAGCACTTTCATCTCATCAAGACGTAGCTCAGGAGATTAAGGTCTATCACCTTGGAAAAAAAAAAAAAAGCCCACAACAAAACTAGGTCCTCGATCTGCTCCATCAGCTGATGTCTTCTCTGACTCAGGGCATCTCCACCTGGACGCCCACTGATCTCTGCTGTTCCTGGTAATGATGCAGCCCTGTGAAGCAACGTGACGATTGCATTATCTTTTGATGAGGTGGCACTGCGAGCAATGATGCAAGCAGCATAAGCCCTGAGAAGCTTTCTGCCTCTTCATCACCATCTACACTCCTCTCCCTCCCCTGCCTCTCCTGACAGCCCCAACTGTTTGGTTTCTCTGCTGCTTTGTTCAAAAAAAAATATCACTTCCCAAAGCATAAAATCCCTCAGACAGGAAGGAATTGCTGGCACACACATGCCCGGCGATAAAACAACAGTTCTTACACAAATACGTAAAGAAGCATTTGGGTTTGGGCTGGCTTCAGAATATACCGGTTGGCTTCTGCAGTGATTCGGGGAGTACAAACATTTTTACATTGACAAACAGCGCACGGCAGAATTTGTGTCTCAGCGAGGAATGTGCTTGGTTTTTGGAAAGCCAGCTCCTACCCTGGCACTGCCCCGAGGGGGAAGAACAGCCCTGCCTGACTGTACTCCTTCCCCAGAAAAGTGTTACTGGGGTTTAATAGTCAGTTTAGCTTGTGACAGCTCTTGTTCCCCATTAGCACCCTCTTGTCTCCTTCCCCACTTCACTGACCAAATGGCTTAACTGAAATAACAGAAATATTTTTGAAAAATGCAGTGACTGAAATGATATACTTGCTTTTGTGCAAGAATGTATAAAACTTGAATTCTTCTGTGGTTTTCTCAGAGAAAAATTGTTTGCAATTTTAGTNAATTTGAAAATATATATAAATAAAGAGAAATCATGAGGAAGAGAAATCATGAGGATCACGTACGTGTAAGGCGAGGACTCGGACTCAGGCTGACTCTGAGGACTGGAAACAAGTTTATCTGCTTCTGCACATGAGCCTGGCAAAAGCAGATTTCTGTGCATGGCACTGAGACCTCATCAAAAGGTGTGTTGTCAGAAGGAGCCGGCAGGAATATTTTCTGGACTCCCTGTTTAAGACCTTTTAGCACACGACCCAGAACTGCCCTATGTGTTATTGTTCTTTTAGAAGAACATGTGCACTCTTTTTTTCCTGGTATTTTTAGCTCAGCTCCCTTAAGAAACAACGGGCGATGCCATCTCCCTCCTTTCTAGGTTCCTGGATAGCAACAGCATTGAGGAGTTTTCTATGGTTCAGATGTGTTTCAAACACGGGACAATTGCCAGAATTTCATTAAGTGAACAACATGTGAATGTAACCACATATAGTTCTGCTTGCATACGTATAGTGCAGAGCGCCTTTGCATGAAAGCAGATGTTATGGAAACAGCCCAAGTCAAATAAGCAAGGGAAGATTACCTTCGTAATGAGCTAAAAATTAGTTCCGCGCCCTCTTAAAGGGATCACAGGAAAGCACCCATGTTTTCATAAAATAAACTGAGCGTCTGTGGCAAAGAGGCACAGACAGGTATCAGCAGGTGCAAAGCATTTGGTCTCAGTATCCCATATATAAGTACTTCAAGGATAAATTCAGATGCAAGTCTAAATATATCCAAGTGAATCTGCATGCACAGAAGTTATTTCTCCCAGTTTACAAATCATACTGAATAAAAATCCACTGAATTTCTTTGCTTCTTAGACCCTGATTTATTATCTGGCTACTACGAAGTGCTGTCATCACTGAAATGTTTAGACAGATTAACACAAACTAATTATAGTCTATAAAATGATTAAGGTTGAAATATCATTATTTTACATATTTGTTATTTTAAAAAAAAACTTTGAGATATACATAGCACAATGTGTATTTTGTCATTTGCCTACACAGAGTATTCCCTCCAGTTTTAATATGGAAAACTCCCTCACACACACTTTTTCCCTTACATCTGCCTCAAAACTCTCCCTCCCATCCCTGCACATCACTGCCTGATGGCTGTCCTGGGGACAAGCAGCATTGAAATTGATAATTCCTTGGTTGGTATCATTCTGGAACCGGACAGCACTGCTCTGATGGCCATCACTGCTGATGTGAGCTATTTTATTTTTCAGTGGGGAAAATGAAGGGGCTTGTTTGAAAGAGGAGGCAGCCAAAATGAGAGTCAGTGCTACTGGGCAAGCAGCCTGGGGTTTTCCCCATTTTCTCCCGTATTTGTATCCCTTCCTATCTTACAGAAAAGGAGGAATTTGAAAGGGAAGTCCCTCCCTGGCTGTTTTCTCCCCAGGCGGACACTTCCTCGCTCTCACCACACTCCATCCCCTGTGCTCTGTCCAAGAAAGTCAGGGAGGGGAAAGCAGGAAGGGGGGCAATGTAAAAAATGCTGCGAAAGAAAAACTTGTGCTCATCAGCAGTGCTGAACTGCTCTGAAAAAGCCCCTCTTCCTGCACACCCCCCAACAGCTCTCCTCACTTCTTCTGCTTCCCCTTTTCTTCTCCCAGGAGGGGAGAAGTGAAGAACCTGAGACAAGAGATTTTTTTTATAGTTCTTCATTACTTCAAAATGAATACTTTCTTTCAAATTTCAGCACATTTTTGCTCTTTTTTTTTTTTTTTTAATGAGACATTGAGCGAAAGGACTACTTTATCCATTTTTTTGTCTAAACAATTTTGAGGGTGGGGGCATCATTAAAACTCTCTGACTGGATATATGAATCTTTGGATTTTGCAATTTTGCTTCCATTGAGTAATAGTTATTTGTCTGTGTTAAATTAATGTTGATGGATTTCTTTCATAGTTGTTCCTCGCTCTGAATAAGATTTACTGAATGTAGCTTTTAAATGTCATTACATATGTAGAGTTAATTCACATCTGCATTTTTGTGCTGGGAGGGGTAACCTATATTCTGCTTCCACTCTCCCTAGCAGGGCTCTCATCTTCCAGGGGCTAGTGCTGCCATTCTCTGCTTTCAAAGAGCCCTGATTGGCTTCAGTGGGAGTTAAAAGCACTTCAGGGCTTTAAGAAAGAGGTCTGATCAGTTTTTAAAGTGTTCAAAGCTGAATGGATTTAACTATTATCTGCGAGTTTTCAGAAGTTTCTTTCAGTGACAATATGATCCTTAGTGCACTTAGTATGATTTTTTTTTTTTTTTTTTTAAAGAGGATTTGGTATATTGTGACAATACCCACAGAGCAAATGCTATCTTTAAGAAGTCAAAGTCAGTTGTTCCCACATCGGGAAGTCAGGGTCCATCGATCCGACAGGATGTGACACCTGGAGACAGCCAGGCATACCAGCTCATGGGCACTGCTTACCCAGTGACAAATTGCAAACCCCAATGACAAATTTCTGTCTGCTCAAAGCATGGGTGCCCCCTGGTCCACAGAGGCTGCCCTGCTGGCAGCGACCAGGCTGCAGAGTCAGGATCTGTGCCCTCAAATGGACTAAATGCTTGGAAGATATGAAGAATACTGGACAAAACACTTCAGATTTTTTTTTTTCTTTTTAAGTGTGGAAAACACAGGCTATTACACGCCCCTGCAAAGCCCGTGTGATCCATCACAGCACTGCCCAGAGCTTTAGCACCCGCACAAGGCTCAGCATATGGCTGAGTGCTCAGTAGAAATGGGGCAACCAGAGAAGCAAAAGTGCAGTGAATCCAAAGCTTAGCTAATGGAAATTGGGGTAATGCCCTAACTCTGACCTTGCAAATCATTTTAGTTTGGTCATTCCAGTTACCACAGCAAAGTGCTTGTAAAGGGGTACAGTCAATACTGTGACTTACATGTGTGTTTATATAAAAGATACGTATTTACCAAACTGACTCGTGACTTTTATTTAGTTATTGCTGTTTCTCAAGAATATTATTGTCTGTCTGACTTGAGGAAAAAAAAATGCATAGCCATGTTGATTTGTGGCAGAACTATACATGTGGGGGGGTTGCACATGAAGCTGATCAATATGTGTCATTAGTGTCTACATACGTAATTTTTATGGCTCTTTTTGATGGAACTTGCTTTGTGTTTTATTTTGAGCTTGCTAATGAAAGACAACTATTTATTTAGAGGCCGGCGCTAAGCTTGCTGTGATGAAATATGTATTTTTCTTTCTTTGTACTTGATAAGAATAATGCATGTACGTTTATTATGTTGGCAGCATAAGATTTAAGATATCCACAACTATTAATGTCTTGACTTTTCAGTGTATAGATTTTGTAAGTGATCTGATAGGTAGATACACTGTTGATACTTAATTATAATTTTTAAACAAAATACTTTCACTTTGGAATTTCCCAGGTAATTTTTTGGTACTTCTTTATTTCTATTTTCCTCTATTTGTTACAAAGAGATACCCGGGCTGTTCCCTCACCGCCTCCCCCCCCACCCCCGCTTTTTTTTAATTTAAAGAAAAGAGGAGAGTTGACAAGTGAATGGAGTTTCAGCCAGTACTTCGCACCTTCTCGTTTGGCCCTTCATGCCTTCATTTTTTCCCTAGCACGCGTCAGCAAAGCTTTTACAAGAAAATCGCACTGCCCTCTTGCAATGACCTTTTTGGAAGTTTTCAACAGCACGCAAACCTGCTGCAAAGTTTGCTCAAGCCCTGCTGCAGCCCTGCTACCGTCCAGACCCCAGGCAGGATGCCCGCTGCAGCCATGCATCTCCTGCACTGCTGATGGAGCTGCTCCTTGCCCCTCAGCACAAGCTTCATGTTCTTGCCATTAACGCTTCTTGTGATTTTCTATTTCTCTTTTTTTATTAGCTATAGGTTTCGTTGGCAGCTGTTGGACTGGTCCCAAGTGCCTTTGAAAACCCACCTGTAACGCACTGTTAAATGTTGGGTTAAGGCACCTTGCACCTCTGGGTTGCCATTAGGAAAACAAAAAAACAAACAACAATAATCAAAAAATAAATCCGTATGCTCCCATCTTATCACTGAAATTGAATTTCGTTTATAATTTCCTTAATTGTCTGAGTACTCAGGTGCTGCCATGAGATCACACCCTGTTGTCATTGTTATGATCCTCTAACAATTATTCATCCAATTCTTTCTTGAGCTCTTTGTGGGGGCATAATGTTCACGGCAGTGAAAAACCTGCATCAGTTTAATCCTTCTGTCTCTTGCTTTCGTGCTTTGGTGCATTCAATACTTTTGTCAAGTGTAATTATACCTGGGTAATGAGGAGATGAGTTCTGAGCCCAAGTTAAATAGTTACAAGGTGTGTGAGCTTGTCCCACACACAGAGGCAGGAATTACAGGCTGAGGAATAAAAGCACTTCTCCTTGTCAATGTGATCTGAGAGGTGTTGGAGGAGCAGCCACCGGGCACAAAACAAGCCCAGGGCTGGTTCCACCTGGCCACATATGCAGATGGCAGAAAGTGCCTGGATCCCAACATATGTTTAGAAGAAAGAAAGAAAGAAAGAAAGAAAGAAAGAAAGAAAGAAAGAAAGAAAGAAAGAAAGAAAGAAAGAAAGAAAGAAAGAAAGAAAGAAAGAAAGAAAGAAAGAAAGAAAGAAAGAAAGAAAGAAAGAAAGAAAGAAAGAAAAGTACATCTATTCAGTAAAAATACATATATATATTATTAGCAGAGCCACCAACTTAGTAAAAATCATCTACATCTAAATTAACAAGCAATGCCAGCAAACTCAGCAAACCAGAGTATCTTGTCCGAGTGCCACAGTTGCCCTCCTCACCGCAAAAGTGCCCCCAGATCTCCAGCCCTGCACCAGGTTCATTGGACAGCCGAGAGCAGAGCCGCCCCGTGCAAGTGAGCACAAGGCTGGCGTTTATTACAGCTGGTTTTCTTTTAATCCCCTGGTTTTGTGTGAATTCTGCTGAAGGGGAAAGGGTGTGGAGGAGTCAGTGCAGAGCTGCTAAAGGTGTAGCATCCCACAGCTGCTCAGGAAATCTCTGAAATCCCCACGTCACTGCGCTGGGAAGGGCAGGGGAGCGAAGGGAAGTACAAAAGCCGCTACCTATTCACTGTGGCCAAAGGTGTTTCCTTTAGCTCCTCTCCACTGAATGAGGGGGGGAAGAGGTGGAAGAGCAGCACAGAGCAGCCAAAAATCCCGAGCAGGCAGCACAATGCTGATTTTAAGAGAAGCCGCTCTCAGAGGGAGAAAGGGAGCATTAACCCTTCAGCCGGCAGGGTGCACGCTGACAGCCCGCCGTGGTTGCAGGGGACAGCAGCGTCTCTGCTGGGCTGGCACCGCTGCCGGGGGGACACACAGCTCCATCCTCCTCCAGCCCCCCTGCCCTGAGGGTCAGCGGGGGGCCAGACGCTGAATATCCATTCTGTATGGATATTCATGGCAAACGTCATTATACATCCACCTGGAAATGTCAAATTTCTCTCAAATCCTCCCTGCCTCCCCTCCCAAAGCTCAACCCCCTTTGACTCGTGCTGTCCTTATGGGGATAACTTCAGGAATGATGGTGTTGTTAAGTGGTCTCTCACCGGCACCAGTCATTGCACCGAGTCTCTGCCCGTGGGTGCAGGTGCGGAAGCAAGTTTTATGAAAAAGCAATTGTTTTTTCCAGCTGGCTTCACCAGAGCTGGGACAGAGCTCCTCACTGACACACCTTGGCTTTCTGCCCGCGCAAGGTCCCCAGAACACCCAGTGGGTGGGGACCGGGGGCTTTTCCTTTCCCACCAGCTGACCCACCAGGGCCACACCACTCCAGATCTCGACTATTTTTAACTCCGAAGGCGCTCCAGCTGATGACATGAGAACCATGGGAGCGATGCCATGCGGGGCACCCGGTGAAACGGCTCAGAAAAAAACCCGGATGGTTCTCTGAGATTCTGCCAGCACCAGAAATGTCGCCAGGTCTGTGCCCTGCCATGGCCCACAGAAACACTGACCCACACCCTGCTTCCTTCCCTCTCACAGCTGGCAATTTTGGCCACCTTGCTGGGTTTCTACCAGGACGTATCACTGGGGAGCTTTGCAGGAGGGTATAATATGGTCGTCGGTGGCATTGCACGAGCACTGGGGAGAGGAGAGGGGAGAGAAGCCACTGGGGTAGGTTGCTGGGGTCTGGGGTTCGGTTGGGGTGGTTTGCTCTCTGTTGTTTCTGTGGGGACTTGTTAGGGCTGCTCCAGGATGTGTTGGTGGTGTTGGGCTGGAAAAGTAGCTTTAGCTGCCGCAGCCTGGACGTGCTTGTTAATGTGTCAGAGATGTCTCCCGGTGCCCGTATGACAGTGTGACCTTGCCCTGTGCATGCAAGTCCCAAAAGAAGCAGGTTGGGGTGGGGCAGAGCAGACCTTCCTGGGGCTCCTTGCAGGTACCTCAGCCTCCTGCTCCAGGGAGGCACCGAGCTCCAGAGGACGGCACCGCCTTTCTGGCCGTAATGCTCTTGTCCTAAACCCACACCCAGGACAATTCACATGTGTGGGGAATAACAATAACACACTGTATTTTAATGTAGCTTTTAACAAGAGTAGGTTGTACAGTCTTTTATTCCCTTTATTCAGATGAAAATTCCCTGCACCAGGGAAGAGAAAAGGACTAGATCCATGGGACATCTGCAGTGGGGAAGCAAATGTGCCAGTCTGTGTGTCTCTGAAGGTGAAGCTGAGCCCCCAACAGCCTCCCTGACAGCGGGAGGTTCTCCACTGGCTTTCAGGAGGGCTGCAGCAGCTCCCCGTTATCACACCAACAGCCAGGTTGCTTCTAATGCAAGATTGCAAGGGTGATATTGCTCAGCAAAATGGGGATCTGGAAACACAGGTGCCTCCTCGTTATATCATTTTGTTGGGCATGTTTCTGGGAACATCTGAGGGAACGACAGCTTCTGCCCTCTGGTTACAGGGAGCTGCTTTCTGTCACATGAGCCCAAGGCCTGAAGCAAAGTGATCAGGAAGAAAAAAATAGGGAGTGGGAAAATATTTTAAAAGCTTCAGTAAACGTAAATGTACTTGATTTTGTCCCAGAAGTGTGCCATTCTGGCCAGGCTTAATAAAACCCCTGGAGACCTAGGGATGCGATAAATACACTGCAGAAAGACGAGCGCACACCAGCAGCTCCATCAGCGGCAAGCACCGTGGTCCTACACACACCTTGCGCTGCGAGAAGATGCTGGAGAGCATGCACAGCACATCTGCACACATGCACAGCATATCTGCACACATTAATGAGCACGGCGGCAGGTTTAATTATGCTCTGAATTAAAACGGGTCATGATTCAATGACACTGAGACTTCGGGAGCATGAGGAGGATTTTGTGGCCCAGCAGCAGTATTCTGCATGGCTGGAGTGCTTTGCCTCAGCACCTCTCATCCTTTCTTCTTCCTTCCTCTGCAGTTTCATGTACGAGGGCTGGGTGTCCCTATTCAGGGCTCAGACTTACCCACGCCAACCCTGCGCTGCTCAGAGCCACACACTCCTTGCATCGCTGCCTGTCCTCTGCCCACCCCTGGACATTAGAAATGAAAGATAGTTTATACAGGAACAGAGGGTTCAAGGAGGATGCTGGCCCTGTTCCCAAGCATGATGAAGCCAGGGAGAACTCCTCCCATCCCTCCTGTGGGGTTTGGTAAGAGCCTGGATGAGCACGGGCTGCAGCATGCTCCCACCTGCTTGCTGGCCGCTCTGACCCAGCCAGCAAGGTGCTGATGTCGGGCACTCGCTCCTCCTGGAGCAGGGGAGGGAGGATATGGGAGAGGATGTTACAGAGGCAGGACAGTCATTTTGCCTCTTGGTATCCTGCTTTGAAAAGAGGAGAAAGAAAAAATAAATAAATTAATAAAAAACAACACCAGGACTAGCATTCTCAGGACAAACTGGCAACAATTCTAAAAGGAGGAGGAAAAGAAAAAATAAATAAATAAATGGCTCATTAGGTGAAAAAAATTAAAATCACATGTCCAAAGAGCCAGAACTCAATACCAGATGTAGTGGCCCATACCTCCAGAAGAATAAACCCAGAATAATGCTGGGGCATGCAGGCAGCACAAGGAACGTGTGTGCAGGCTCTGGATGGGGCAGGAGGGATGCTTGGATGTCTGTGGGAAGCAGCACCTCTGGCGAGGGGCTGGACCGTGGGCTCAGCCCGGGGCTTGCTGGAGCAGCCTAGAGGCTCTGGCGTGCCCCTGAGTCACCGTCCCTCCTCCTCCTCCTCGCTCAGCACCCAAGGAGCACCCATGGCTTCCCAGGGTGCTTGGAAATCAAGGCAGTGCCCACGTCATGGCAGCTATACTGGTCCCTGCCGAGGGCAGTCGATGCCAAAACCCACACGTTTCGGGGCTGGGCATGAGTGACTTTTTGCTTTGTCTTTTTGCTTTCACCCGCAGAAGCCAAAAGCATTAGTAACCCCCGGCAGAGCGCGGGGCAAGCTTCTTCTTGGGCAAACACCAGTGTCTGAGCTTGCACGGGCTGTCTCACCCAGTTAGCAAAGAAGTTAGGCAGTCCTGCATCAAAACAACGCAAACAAACAAACAAAATCTTTCACTGGTTCTTTGTAGGTGAGCTACAGGTAAACAGCAATGCCCCTGATCAGGATAGATAGTCCTGTTTAATGAGATCTATTTGAGAGATTAAAATACATCGTGCTGATGCTGTGGAGTTGCTCTCAAATTATCATGGAAATGGAAATAGTTGGACTGCAGGTTGCAGGAACTGTTAGAAAACAGTGCCAAAGCAATGAAAGAAATGTTGAAAAGAATAATTTCGGTATGAGGCCTATGACATAGTAAAAATCATTGGTTAATATTATGCTAATCAAAACATAGTAGAGAGTCACAATTTCACATGGAGACACGGCAGGGAAAACACACAAATAAATAAAGATCAGCCAGTGTTAGCAAAAGGCAGAGACAAATCTTGAAGTGTCTGAATGAGCAAAGAGCAATTGTTTCCACTGGTACTGCCCAAGTATATATGTATGTATATATTTTTGCAGTTTTCATGCAAAAACAAAGGGTTGGATTTGGGCCAAAATAAAAAATGGCATTTTCCATGGGTTTTTAAATGCTTGATAATGGACTGTAGTAAAGAATAACTAAAAAAAAAAAAATCTCTTATTAGGGATAAGAAAAACACTGTCCATCTCCATGCTGCCAACAGGCAGAGGCCAGGCAGCGCAGAAGCGCTGCCCCTGCAGCCCCACAGCTGTCCCAGTCAGCTCCCAGCTGCCTCCCACATCAACAGGGCCCAGCACTCTGGCTGGGACATGTGAAAGTGTGCATGTCTCCCAAAAAGTGGGGTTTTCACATCATCACGGCTGCTTTGAAATGTTTTTTTCCAGGGATTCTGCAGGGTGGGTTGGTCATGAAAGTACAGGGCATTGATTTCAAGACATAAGAACATATTGAAACGCAGGGTGTTTCACTTCCCTAGACTGCAAAGCCTGAATGTGACATTTGCAAGGGGTTCCTGCTGTGTCCCCAGCAGCAATACCGTTATTTTGCAGGTTTGGCTGTAGTTATATCCCCCAGTAAGCCCTCAGAGCATTGCTCCAGCATTTTGTTGCTGATGCTTGGCAGTCCCAGGTAGCACCGAGGGACCCACCTGAGTCTCCCCAGGACCTGAGACCTGCAAGGAGAGGACACTGCCAAGGGCTTCATCGTCCTGTGGGTTAACTGAACTCTTCTGGAGACAGCTGTAAGCTTCTCACAGCCAGACTGGAAAAGTACAAGTCTGCGATTTGTCACATCTACACTCCCATGTCTCTAATTATTTATCTCTAGTTGCATGGCACTGCTGGGGAGTCCTGGCAAGCCCACGAGACGTCTGGAGGCTCACAGGGAGCGGGATTGTGTAACGCAATAAAAGCAATCCTAGAACAGCGTATGTCCAATACACCTGGATTGGTTTGCAAAACAGGTGTGTTTTTGGCTGGGCAGGGTGGATCTGGCTGTTCCGAGCATGTCGGGTGGCATCAAAGGCAGCCCAGGGTTGAAAGTGGGTGAAGGAGACAAAAGGCAGGGTTGGGAGAGAAGCTTGGGTGGAGAAGGAGAAGCGGGAGAGGTGGCGGATGAGAGGCTGGAGTGTGGGCAGTGGTTACACCGTGCTCTGCCTAGGGAGTTAGTTCGAGTGAGTGTGGAGGAAAAGGCAAGAGCCGTGCCAAAGCTGGAGTGTTTATCAGATGCAGTGAGCGAATGTGACACCCATGCCCTGGGTGCGCTCAGGCACTACGGAGCCCCTGCACCCGAAGAACCTCTCTGCCTGGCGCCTCCAACCACAAACCCTCCCCCAAAACCTCTTTTTTGACCTTTCTTCCCCCGGCTCATTTTCTTTGGCCAAGCTCTTAGGGAAAGGCAGCATTGCTCACCCCCACCCGAGGTGATGGGGGCAGCCGAGCAGGGAGGGGGCACAAGGGGGGCTTGCCTGCTTGCCAGGAGCTGGCAGGGGACAGCGAAGTGATGATCCAAGGACTGGCACTGCCTGCTCCCACCCCCAGAGCAGAAGCAGCTCTGCCGCACACAGCACATCCCATCACCAGCACGCCGACTTGTCCGGACCAGTCGGCGGCTTGTCTACAGCAATTAAACTTCGCCAAAATGGTAAAGCCAGTCTCTATAAATCCAGATCCAAACCAAGTATCTTTTATGACGGAGGCCACAGCTTAATATAATTAGCTGTGACTTGCACGCTGGTTACTCCGGTGTGATGTCAGCTTCTCCACACTGTTTATTTTAATTAAAACAGAAATTGTAGGTCTTGAGTGCTGGTAATTACAGCCCGTGGACTCAATTTGCCAAAGCCCCTAATTAACCTGCTATGTGTCTACCTGACTTGAGGTGTTAGTTGAAACATGACTGGTGCAGTGGCATTATGTTGTCTGCAGTGATGGAAATACAGTAGGAAGACATGACAGGCTCCGTGATGGAGGATCCATATTTTAAGCTGTTCTGCATGACATTCCTTTCACTTTTATGTAGATTACCAGTTTCCTACCTGAGACTTTGTAAGTGGTAGACTAGCTGAGAAAATGGATTTGATGAGAATCACCCCTTTTTCAGAATAATTGCCTTCTGTCTATGCTCAGCAGGGTTTGGAAATTTGGTGTCTGTGTGGCAGCAGGGCAGGTGGACAGGGCATGCACCCGTGAGAATGTCTGCCTCTAGAGAAAGGCTGGTCACCTTTCACTTTATCCCTTACCAATGCTTCTGCCCAGCGCTGGCATTTTTCAGCTCCCTCTGCCTCCAGACGCTTTAAAATGCAAGCACGTCTCTCCCAGTTCAGCCACGTACTCACATCATTTGAGTCCCTCTTTAATCTCTCATCCCTCCTATCATATCTAAAGTTCTCATTCCTCCACGTGCTCTTGCTCCCATAGCTCCATGGCTACTCAAGTTCCTCTGCTCTTGGTGCCAGATATTCCACCACCAAAGCAATAGGGAGTTTTGCCATTGCCTGCAGTGGCCCAGGTCAGGGTCTGGAGGTGGACACGCTGCCCTGCTTTTTGCATAGTCGAACAACCACGGCCCTCTGTCAGTTCGGAGCTGTGCTGACTACAAAGAGCATTAATTTAATCCGTAAAATATATGCTTCCAAAACTGATCTGCTTTGCCCAGATCATCATCTGCAGAATTTGAACCTGTATTTTCGAGGCAAAATATATACCAGGTACAAATCAGACAGCTACCTGCTTAGATTTGCCATTTCATTGTGTTATAAATTCTACCCCTTGCTCATTTCTGCAGTGATTTTGCAGATATGTACCGCAATGATTACTAAAGCAAACAGTGCAAAGAGACTTACTCTGAACTGCAGGGCCAGCATCACATGCAGTTTCCTACTGGCCTTGATGTATCTGTTCAGCTTCAAAACTCTCTGTTTTCGGCTGAAAACTCCCTTCTATGCTTCAACTTTCAAAATTGGAAAAGGAAATCCATCTTCTGTTTTAGGTACAACTGTAAGGCACACCTCAATTTGCCCTTTAAGTTGGTGGTGTAAAAAATGTAGGAACTTACTTTATGGCCTGTGTGCTTGACAAGAAAAGATAATCTCCATCCAGTCTGCACTAGAGAGAGAAAGACATGAAATTGTTTCCATAGGCTGCTCTTCTTTTTGGTTAAAAGTTAATAATATAGGATAGTTAATTTCCCTTTAATGATCTAAAGCACTTTATTTCCCACTGATCTCCCCTTCATTTTGGGGGGAGAAGGAGTTTATTCCTTGCAACATGGCATCATTCAAAGCTATATCAGCCCATGAGAAGTGAGCTGAGGGAAAGAGAAGGGAACAGAGGGAAAGGTGTGCTGTGCATGCATGATACGTGATAGCCACCATCTCACAACACATTAATCTTCACTCTCAAGGAGAGACAGGCCAACTCCTGGGGGCTTCGCCACTATAACCTTCTCATCCTCATTCATGAAGATAAATGCCCTCAGAGTGATCAGCCATCATGTATTCTTTATGCGTGTGCCAGATGGCTGTCCTGTAAGTTAGCCAGAGAAATCTTCACTAAGGAGAGCAAGCAGGCAGGCGTGTGGGCAGCGAGCTTTCCCCAGGTGCGGCACCCACCTGCCCGCCCATCCATCCCGCCGCTCGGTGTGCTTTGTGCGATGCGCCGGCAGGTCACCCATCCCCGCTGGCCGGGCGGAGCTGCGCTGGGGGAGCCCCATTCCCCGTGTGCCTCTAAGGCTGCAAATGACAGGGTTTTCCTAAATCCATCCTAAGGAGCGTCTAACGCAATGTTGGTGAGGAAACAGCAAAGAATAAAATGGGTGTGGAGCTTTCTGGGGCTTGAGGAACAAGCCGTGACAGCGCGTTGCCTGGCATGATCTTGTGCTTGCTTTCTCTTTTCCTCTCTTCTAGAGGTCGGATGCTGGTGACCTCATGTCACCCGGCAAAGCGCCCGGTGCCACAGATGTCCACACTGATTTTGGAAGACATTGAGCACTGGTTGCTTTCCCCAGCAGCAGGGCTGTTTGAAGGGCAGGGGCTGGCTTGGAGCTCACTGACTCCGATGTCCCCAAGCCCTCTTTTCCTCCCTGCCAGCCCCCTGGCCTCACCTCCTTCTGACTCTGACTTACCCAAGCAATGGTAAAAACCAAAAAGCCAATACTGCAGACAGAGTCCTGGAGCCAGCTGTGAGGCTGGACCAGACTGGTGCTTGCAAGTCTGAACAAAGCCTGGCCTGTGCATCCTATCGGCCACCGCTTCCCCCACCCCCAGAGTCTGAGATACCAGCAAGGGCAGCCTTATCCAGAAGGAAAAATGGAATTAGAGAGAGGTGAAGCTTGTTTCAACAACAAACTCCAGACTGTTTGTAATGGGAATGAGTCTTCTTATACATAAAGAGTGGAGTCTTTTATTTTTCCTTTGGAAGCCAGTGACCAAATTCCCAGCCAGTGCCTCCAGGATTTCAGCCTTAACTGTTTCATGTTTTAGAATGAATTTACACAATTATATTGCTGTTGAATCAAAGGAGAGAAAGAAATGGTAACACTAGATATTTTTATTATTACTATCCCTGACAGTTGCAAGGTTCCCACTAGAACGGGAAGCTCACAGTGTCTTAAATTAACATAAATGGAAGAAAGATCCACAGGCTCTCAGCTTTACTTTATGTCTTGAAGAAATACCTAGGAAACTAAACAACACCATTAGCAGGATGCTGTTAGATCATTTATAATAGCAAGCCCACTAGATTCATTAAACCGGCAAGTTCCAACTGTTTGCGACGCACAGGGTTAATGGAAGGATTTCTCCTGCAGTGCTCCGAGAGACTGGTTGACAGAATGGTGTGTTAATCTTCACACAATATGCATGGAAATCGCTGGGCAGGTCTTCACGAACTGGATCAATCAGAGAGCAGCATTGGAGCTGGCTGCTTGATTTGGCTGCCATTCACATCTGTGCATGCCAGGGAGAAATAACTTTGTCCCAAGCTATGTATCAATGCATCGACTCATAGACATGTGCTAGACAGCTTGAGGAAGAGAGTGCCATGAATCAACTATATAAAAGGGTTTGTTTTCTAAATGGAAGCAGACTCAGATTTGAGCTTCATGTTCCTGTTGAAGATGAGAATTTTTTTTCCCATGTATCCGCGAGACCCACTGTTTTCCCACAGATCTCCCCACTTGCGTACGCAAGTATCTTTTCTGGTACCTCCTCCTGGTTGGGCAACTTGGGTCAGCAGCACCATTGCACAACCACAGAGCCCCACTGCCCTCTGACATAGACCTGTATGAGCACTGGGATCCTTTGAGCCAGTAGGCTCAAGCACCTCTGGGTTACAGGTCAGGAGTCAACATACTGGTATACTTAGGTTGCAAGCTCCTAGCAGCAGGGACCGTTGCTTTGTTCTGTGTTTGGATAGTGTTCTGCCTGTGGGGCCATGCCTCCCGGTTAGGGCCCTTCAATGCCACACTAATACAGAGAAATTAAATAATAAAATAGCAGCAATAACCGTAGTAATTAGCACTTGCTTTGACTTGTTGCCACAGACCCACCAACCACAAACATTAGTCAGGGTTTATGATCATGCCTTCCAAACTGCAAATGCTTGCAAAACACCTACTGTCTCTTCACACATGGAGAAGGGGGAAAAGGCACAGAATCAATTGCCTGCAACAGAGCTCATCACCCAGATTCCTCTGGATGGCCAGTGTTTTCCTCCAGCTGTGAAAAGCCTCTCGCCACTCCAGCTCTACTAGGTGCATGGGTACTCATCCCCATCAGATACAGTCCTACACTGCATCTCCAGTGGGGAAGCAAAGGAGGGATGATGATCAGCTGGATTTCTTCTGTCAGTCATTGAGTACCAGCCACAGCATGAGTTAAAATAGGGGCATAATAGGATAAATGAAAGGGAGTGATTGAGAAGATGTGGGCGATGTGACAGACAAGCAAGCTCCTTGCATGTTGATGAGAATGGCATTATCCAGACGATGGTTGATTTCTTTTTGTGTCTTGTTTAAAGGGGCAGCATCTCTGAGCAGCCTGGATTTCTTAAAGGATAATAGTTACATTGCAGAAAAATCCAATGTCTTCCCAGGATCAGTTCTATATTCATTTAACCCAAAAAAAAACCCATGAGGCAAATTAAAAAAAACAATTTCAAAAGCAATCCAATATGGGACAGGAAACCTTCAAACAAGTAGTCGACCTCGCAGCTTAACACACAAAGAATGGGTCTGTGAATAATGGTAACCCATTGTGAAACAAGCTGATATTTGAGTATTTCATAAACTAGAGCATCAAAACAGTGGAAAGTCTGCCAGCACTCACAAACTTCATGTGCGAAAGCCTCTTGCAGCCTCTGTGTTCATCTTTAAAGAGATGCTTGCTAACACAGTCACACGATTCTACTCTTATTGTATAATTTTTATATGATACATGTATTATTCTAAGGCATTTACCGAGGCCCTGCAACTGGGAGAAGTACAGAACATGGAGCTCCATAGAAGGGAAATGCGTAGATGGATTCAAAAGCAGTTCTTGCTGAAGGAGCCTTAAGGCCAAGGTGTGTTTACAACCTTGACAAAGTTACAGAAAGATGAAAGAGAAGGGGCAGGAAAACACATAATTAAAGTAGCATGATGTCCCTGTGTGCTTATAAACACAGAATGAATATAGAGTGCTTGTATCGTGAGAGATGCTATTCTATTGTCACTGACTTTCAGATAAAGAGATCATTTGAACACAGAATGGCCAAAATCAGACTTCAAGATTGCTTCTGTGCAAGGCACATCTTGAAGAGGAACCCCATTAAATCCAGCAAGCAGGAAAAGGTAGCTTTGGAGAAAGCAGCAAGAACAAACCTTTTGGTTATGAAACAGAACACTCTGGAGGCAGTTTAAAAAGGCGGTCCAGGTCAAAGCTGTTGTGATGGGAGAGAACTTTTAAATTACTCAGGGTTTAAGGCAACCCAATGTTCTTTGTGATTTAGGAATTGCTTCCAGCTGGAGATAGGCCAGCTTTGGATCCACAAACAGATACAGACACAAATTCAAATGGCAGGGGAGGATAAGAACTGGTAGTTGGGATTAAACTTCTCATGCATTTTGTCTGTTATCTTGATAGTGACAGCAACCCAAACCAGATAACTCTGAGGTAGATAGAAGAAACCCTTCTATAGACGTTTAGGGATAATTCCTCCGTCTGAGGTTCTAGTTTGAATTGTAGTAACAATCAGTGAGAGGAAACATCATTAATCAGAGTGATGTTCACAATGTCATGGTGTCAGATACAGCTACTGCCACCAGTATGGTGGTTTGCTCTGCAGTGTGTTGCTTCCCAAAGGAGCCCAGTACATACCACAAACTCTAGTATACTCCACTGGGCCTACTGGGAGCTGGCTGTCTCATAAGACAAGAGCAGCAATGTGGCCACACAGTGCCTATGCGGAAGGAAAGGCAAAATGTTGATCCTCACAGAAGGACAAGCTCCAGCTCTCACAAACAGGGGAGACCAGGCAGCACCTCCTTCTCCTGTAGTCAGCAGGTCCAGTTCCCTGCTAACATGTCAGAAATCCATGCCAGCTTCACATATGCCTTCCAAACCCACCACGTAATGGTCGTGCACAGACATCTCCAGCAGCGTTGTCCTGCATAGGCTGGAGCAGGTGCCGTGTCCCAGCAAGGTGCTCAGCCTCTTGCCAGAGCCCTTACCCAGCGCTCCACTACCCCGGGCAGCTGGTGGAAGTGAGCTCCTTTTGCCAGCTCTTAGCTCTCCCTGTGTAGGTTCTTGACCCAAAATGATACTCTGGATGGTTCCCAGCAGTGACAGCAAACCACTGAGCCTCATGTGATCGGCAAGTGAAACTCCCTTGTATAATTCTTGGCTTACACCATCCTGCTGCAGCACTTCCACCCCCTGCAGCGCCCCGCAGCCCTGCCACGTGTCTCCTCATCCAGACCTGGCCACTGACACAGCCCTGGGTCCCAGAGCAGAGCCGTGGGACCATCGCTGCAGCCTCAGCATGGTCATGGCTCGACGGAGCGTTGTGCTCCAAACCGCAGGCAAGTACAGGGAACCCAACTTCTCCCAAAGTATTGTACATGTGCACATCAAATGCCAGCCTTATAACCCGGTGTGGGGGACTCCAGGAATTAGGGCTTCAAGCGGTGCTTTGCAGGGGAGCTACCACAATGGGCTTGAGAGATGCTAGGAGCTGTGCAAGGTAGCCATGTCCTAAAGAAATCATTATTTACAAAGCTAAAGAAGAGTAACCTTGTGAAATGGGTATTAAATTGGTTCTTTGGAGAGCTGGATCATAGAATCATAGAATCATAGAGTGGCTTAGGTTGGAACGGACCTTAGAGATCATCTAGCTCCAACACCCTGCCATGGGCAGGGATGCCACCCACTAGATCAGGTTGCCAAGGGCCCTATCCAACCTGGCCTTGGACACCTCAAGGGATGGGGTATCTAGTTCTCTATCATACCACAGATGTATCACACACACAAAAAAAAATTATGTATGCCTCAGTTTCCCCTCTCTGAAATCACATCTTTGTGATATTCAGGGGTGAGTTTTTCACTGCCTTTGAGGATGACACAGTTCGTATGATCCTTACTCCCCAATCAGAGCACATACAGTTGATTTCACAGGATCTTTTATTTACCATGGTCAATGTTGTTACAAGGTTCTATTGAAACTGATGAGGTGCTCACACAGGGCAAAATGACACCTGAAAGGAATCATAGGTTGGACAATGGAGGAGAGGGAAAGTCAAGACCGTGGGGTGCTGATCCAGCCTGCTGGAGGCACAACGAAGGACAGCAGCAGGGCCAGGAACCAGAACCTCCACCTCCCTGGGGCCAATCCATCCACCCAGCACCGGTCCAGATCTCTGTCAAGAGTCTTTTTGTCCATACCAATGATCTCATTCATGCCCTAAATTGCACAGGCGATTTCCTGTGTCTGCAGAGGTACTGATGGTATCTTTTCAGCTGGGTGGATCCAGGGTATTCTCTTGTCTCACATGCCATCCAGAAACATCAAGGGGTAAGAGTGATACCACTGCTGAGTGGCCTTAGCTGTCATCGGTGATGCTATGACTGTTCCTTGTGTGAGCAGGCTACAGCTAAGGAAAGACGAGGTGTGAGGGCTGTGTTTATTTCACTGTATTTTAATGAAGAAATTGGAGCTGCTGTCATCATTACCCGTGGGCGCAGCAGCTACAAATCAACACTTAAATAAATGACCTAAATGACATGATGTCAGCTTTGTATTCACAGAAAACTACTTGGTCAGAACACAGACTGAGCACTTTATAATGCTAAGCCCATCCCCAAAATAACCCTTTGGGTAAAAGCCTGAACTAATTAATGAGTAGGCGTCCTGTTCTGAAAGGCAAAGAACTTAGGGGACACAAATGCTGATATTTAGTATCAGTGAAACTAGCCAACACTGGGGATGTCCATGAAAAATCCAAATCTGGCATTCCTTATCCTTGCCTCACCCCGGCCGGAGCTGCTAACAGTGTGAGAGCTGCCAGTCGCTCCCCTGGTGCAGGCAGTCCCCATGCCCAGGGTCCAGCCCCAGTGCTCCCCTGACTGGAAATGTCAGCGGGAGTGGTTGGTTGGTGTCACCCCTGTGAAGGAGCAGGCAGAGGGAGGCAGGTGACTCAGGAGGCAAGAGTCGTCCCATCACTGGGAAGTGACAGTCGGCACCATCATAGGGAGCGGGTGACTAAGGCACTAACGCAGGTGCCTGCGAAAAACGCTGCAGGCTCTTGGCTCCCATCACCAAGCCCTTTCCCTTGGCACACCAGGATGGGTCAGTCTCTCAAGCAACGCTGAGCTGTTCCAGGTTCTTTACCAGGGGACTGTTGCAAGAGGGGCAGTTTGTCACCAGGCACCACGAGTGACAGCTCTGCCGCCCCAGTGCACCAGATGCTGAGGACAGGCTTTGCCATGTGGCCAGGAGTGTAATTTTTCCTACACCTTTCCCATGTCTCAGTTGTGTGTTGCCTCCTGGACACACGATGAC
This sequence comes from Chauna torquata, assembly GCA_013399475.1. Taxonomy (NCBI): domain Eukaryota; kingdom Metazoa; phylum Chordata; class Aves; order Anseriformes; family Anhimidae; genus Chauna; species Chauna torquata. The sequence continues at coordinate 1,017,838 of VXAL01001702.1, forward strand.
GGTACCATACTCCTCGCTGCTCTCCTGGCCTTCCGTGCCTCACAGAGAGCATGATGGTCTCATCAAGCACCATGAGCTGTTGCGTAGGTTCCCAGCTATAAAGCTGTGTGTTGGCTGGACTGGCAGTTTTCTGCTGAGTGGTAGCAAATTTTGGCTAAAAATAATACTAATTTTGTCTCTTTGGCCTTCAGCATAACCACCCATATGTTGCTTTTTAGGGAGGTGACAGCTGCTTTGATCTGCTTCAGTGAAGGTGGATAGAAAGTTTGAAGCTTGCTGGAGGGCAGCTGTCTTCTGGCAAGGTCTTGTGGGTAAGAGAAGCATTAAAACATAGGTGACGCTTCACAGGATATTAATTAGTAGAGGGAAACACCTTGATTGGTGTGTTCTTTGAATGTCTCAGCTAGTTAATACCACATATCCAGGTTCTCACACTGTTTCTGCACAGACATCAATGCAACTGTCCTCCTGGGCCCAGTTCCAGTTTGCTGGATCTAGAAAAAGCCAGGCATGGGTCTGGTCTGTGCAGCAAAGGGCTGGAAAATACAGGACCCTTCAACTGCATCCGCAATGTGACAGGGAGCCCGCTGAATTTGCACTGTCCCTTTGGTTTCTATAGTCCCTGCCTAAGGAGGAAGAGGACTGCCATGGAGGAGCTCCATAGAGTTTGGGTGCCACTCTGCTGGCTGTAATTAAGTGCTACTTGGCTAAACGATCTCGTGCAATTTATATGTGATCCTTTCCAGAAAGACTATTAAATGCATGCTATTTTCCTGAGATAAAGGCTTTTGAAGCTACTCCAGGCTCTCGTATGCATTTAGATGGTTGCAATAAATAGGAATAAGAATGTTTTTCTGTGAGTGCCATGTGAGGCCATCGGAGGCAGATGGAGGGTTCTCAACACAGCTGTTTTTGTTTCTGGTGACTGGGTTTGTTCCTCTTACAGGGATTCTGCAGAAGTCCAATGGCTTTCACTAGAGCTTTGTGCAAAACTGATCTAAGTAATACAAACCCTTAGTGCCAGGCGATCAGGGGTTTTCCATGAGACTGTATGACATGAGAAATGCTATTTTGAGATGTCCCCTCTTCCTCTTACCCAGTCTGTCTTTAGCGTCTTTAGGTATTGAACACTTTGTTGAGAGCAGGACCTTTCTCCAGGCCAGACCAACCTGCCATCTACGGAAATGCACGCTCAGATGAAGAATGCTCAAGAACCTTGTGGCACTAAGGACACCTCAGGGCATCCAGAAGGACCAACTGAGGGCAGGCTGGTCTACCCACAGATGTCCTCTGTTGAAGTCTTCCTCAGCTTACTTTTAGCATGGACAAGCATCAACCAGCAACATAGAAGAGCTGTCATCAAGACAGAGAGCAAATGGAGCAGGCTGCTGCAGTTGTTCTTCTGTTGAGTTTTCAATCTCTGAACTTAGTAACTAAACCGGCAAAGGCTAAGGCCGAAGCTGAAGTAATCAGGCAGTTACTGCAAGAACTAAAGAAGCCATCGAGTGACGCCAGCCAGGCTTACTTCTTTCTTAGGAGGGAACTTGAAGCTCTCTTGTGTATTTAGAGACTGGGGGAGCAGCTTTCAGAGGAACTTGCACAGCTCAAATGATTTCTCTATGCAAAAAAACTGTACAAGTTTGAATCATAAAAAGCAGGTTGAAAACAGTGATGGACTCTGGGAACTAAGAAGACACCTGAATCTGGACCCTGGCTCTGAAGCATCCACGTAACTGATCTCCAGGCATCCCCAAATTTTGGTGTGGGAAGAGCTGGTTCTGAACGCTACACTTGGTCCACAATGATTTTTTTATTTTTTTTTAATCTGAATGCTACTTCATAAGTAGCCCACACATCCCCAGTTTAGGGATGGTTTAAAATGGGGATCTGTCACTGAGCACTGAGGAGGAATTTGAAAACTCAGGAGGAGCCTATCAGATATTTTAGAGCAGGTTGCCAGTTCTTTTGCCAGCACACATACTACTACAAATTCTTACACGCATATACATAGTTCAGACTTGCCCTGCACAGTGACACCCAACCGCATTTAATTCCTGTGCATACCATCTCCCTTTGCCAGCCTCCCCTCTGATGCTTTTTTCCTTGTTCTCAACGAACACGATTCTAAATTCAGGCCCTGAGTTTTCATTGAGGATGAGCAAAGCAGAGCTTTAAACTCTGAAGCTGTTTTAACCCATTTGGTTCTGGATTTAAAAGCTTCCCAGTTTCATTCCAACAACTTAGGAAACTTTCCACCACTGAAATCTTAAATTATAACAACAAAAAAAAAAGAACGAGTTTACGAAGGTGGGTGGAGCATTTTCTCTCTCTGGTGTGGTTTTACTTGCAGAGATGGGAGTTAAAGGAGTGATGGTGAATACAATCTTAAGACCTGATCTGAGTCTTCTGTGAATATTCCTTAGTAGAGCACACTCCAGCATATTCTGGTCTGTACTTACGGTTGGTAGTTCAAGGTCACGTTAAAGAGGCTGACAGTACAGCCCAGATTCTGCAGAAACTGCTCATGTCTCGGCTCTGATAATTTTTCAGCAGAAAAATTATTAAAAAAAAAAAAATACATGAGTAACTGTAGAAAAAAAGGTTCCTGACATGCCAAGTGGTTTCATTTTGGTTTTGCTGTTCATGGTAAGAAACAGGCATTAGCTGGCGTGCAGGCTGTGTGCACTGTTCAGCACTGACCGAGTTAATCAGGATCCCCTCTCCTGTGGCCATCCACCGCATTGTCCATGATCACGGGGCTGTGCCAAATGTGCTGCTCTTGCTGTGGCCACGACTGAGATACTCCAGGCTGTGTTCACAAAGAACTCGCACACTGGCTTGGTTTGTGTGTGAAAACACAGAGCTTGTCCTTGAGCTGTTCCTGGCCCCTCACGGCGTCACAGTGCATTTGGTGCTTTCACGGCTCTTGAGAGCTCCACCATAAATGCCTGTTTTCCAGGATTTAAAATTGGGCTGGAAAAAAATTCAGTGGACTGACACTTGGCAGTTCAAGGCTTGTCTAGGGAGTCAGTTCCTCTGATTGTGCCAGATTCTGGTATCTTCAAAGGGTGAATTTCTATTTCCTTGTAGTAGAAAATGGTAAGAGTCACTGAAAGAAAGGGTGAAAAAATCCGAATATTAATTTCGGATCAGGTGTGTTTTAAATTGAGCAATCGCACCTTGTGTATGCATATAGAAAATATGTATTTCCACAACTGAGAATTAATTATTGATAAATCCACAGTGTAATGTAGCAACAACTTTTAATGTTCTGTAAGATAACAGTAGGTATTTAATCAACCAGGAGAATTAGATGAAATGGATACCATATAATAAGCATTATTCCAGTAGAGGTGCCAGCTCCAACCCAACAATTTTAAACTGAAGCTTGCTGGTGTTTTTCATCACCTGTGGTGGGGCTCTGCATGGTCTGCTCCTGCAGAGCTCCACCAGCTTAGGTGTCCACCAGCATTTGTCCTCTCATCTGTCTGGGGACAGACACTGCAGAGGCATTTCAAGTGCACATATGTCATTGACTGGCAAATGGGAGATTTTATAGCACCTTATGATCTTTTGATTCCGGCCTCTTGAAGAAATGATCCACCAACACTAGAATTACCTGTTTTGTAAAGAATTTGCTTCTTTCCTGCAACAAGAAATGTTTCTAAGGCCTGCTTTCCTGCCCAAGGTTTGCTCTACTGCAATTATGCTAATGCATATGTTTCGCTGAAGCTCTGACAGGTGCCGGTGCTGGCAAGGTATGAGGTACCTGGGCTCGGACCAACACAAGGTACATGGAAAGCAGAATATTTTGCTGCACAAATACAGCATCTAGAGTCAGGGTTTGCACCTGTGCAATTACTTTGATGTAGTCATACTGGAGCAAGGAGACAAAAAAAGCAGGGTAGACAAAGCTTTCAGCTGACAGAGAAAATAAAAACACAGCTTGTGGTTGTGTGAACTGATCTGTGATAAAAAATGTTTGCATAAAATTACATGCAAATGACTGGGAAGTACAAACATACCCACAAGAAAGTCTGTTCCAGTCAGGACCAGAAGCAGAAGTGCTGGAAATATAGGAAGCACACTTGACCTCAAGAAAGTTACAGAGTGAGGTGTGAGCCTCTTTCAGCTGAAATTGGTGATAAAGTTCCCAGTTATCTCCTGGACATGGGATCACCCCCTGGTTTTGCAAACAAAGGAATTCTGTCTAGCTCAGATAAGATTTATGTAACAACCCAAATTCCTGTTGCTTTTATAGATCTTACAGGTAGATGAAGTGTGGATACACACTCATGGGGTGTATTCCAATGGGCCCCCATGTGCCTTTTTGAGGGTGTTGGTTGGGATGAGCATTCAAGATGCAGCAGAGGAGGCGTTTCCAGTCATCTGTCCCATTCGCTTTGCCAAACCGGGATTATTTAAGGTCTCAGAAATCATAACTCCTTTGGGGAATGAGGCAGCCCCAGTTTGTATGACTGTAAGCTCCATATCAGTGTTCGCCTACTGAAAACAGTTGCTCATGTTGGTGTTTCTCAGCTGTTTCTTGGAGTCTTTGCATTTCAAACAGCCCCTCCCCAGCATCTTTCGTCTGGGCCCAGAACACTGCAGGTGGCTTTCTCTTGATGATGAAGGCTGCATGCATGCTGCACCATCTGACTGAGCCACCAGAAATTTAACCAGGGTGCTCCTGACATACTATATACATGGACATACATTTTCTTGGGGGTCTGACAGGTCAAAGATACATATATATGTGTAAGTGTGTGTAAATAAAAAATTAGTTTTCACTGTCATTTTAAGCAAAGATAGGAAAAGTAATAATTATGACTTAAATAGCATGGATGCAAAATCTCAACAGTATTTTGCTTATCTGATCTTATCTTCCCTTTGATGGTCAGGGTTGCGCAACTATTACAGCTAAGTCTGCCGAGGCTGAGAGATAGTGTAATATTGCTCATATAGATAATCACGTTGCTGCTTCTCATCACGGCTGCACTGTTGTTAATAACCCAAGCTTGAGTTTAAACAGGAATACTTATCTTTAATATTTATTTCCTGCTCCCATATATTTCAGGGAAAAGTATTGAATTTATTGGACAAACAAAAACAGACTCTCCCGAGATGCTAAGCACATTAAAAAATCCAGATGTTTCCAGCATCAGGTTTTTTTTCCCTTTCTTTTGGTCTCTGTTTTCCTGCCAGGCCTACAGGAAAGCACATACAGAATGAAACCGCTCTCCAATGGTAGCTTTGAGGAGCGAACTTCACAAGCGAGAAAAAACAAACAGTCAAAATCAAGCCTCTTCCTCCTTTGCCACTTTTCAGCTGCGACTGCGGAGGCCCGGCTCATACCTGGGTGTTTTTCCTGTTCCTTCCGAGTCCCCGCTTATGTGAGCTGGGCACTTCTAAGGTTGGGAACGGGGAGGGACAAGGGGGTGTCTCAGCTCACAGATCCTTCCTGCAAGACATCGAAGCAATGACTGCGTATTGATCACGGGCTGCAGATGGCGGTGGAGATAAAGCCGTGTTTGTTGTCCACCTCGCCATGGCAGGGGCATCCTTATCTCTGCTGCAAATCGGGGGTGATCCGGCCCCAGCAGGTTCTTGGGGAGGCCGGGGAGGTAAAAGGCCTTGTGCTAAGGGCTAAGGAATTTCCCTTATTATCTGATTAATCTCTAGGACTTCCTTGCCTTCCTTCCCCTCGTCTGACAATCATGTTGTGCATTGGCCTGGAGGACTCCTGGGAGTCTGAAGGACATGATGATTTATTCATTGTTGCAGTGCAGCATTAATGAAGGGCACTGGTCTTTCCAACTCGGTGGGCTCTCTAGACTTGATGAAACTTGCATAAAAACATGGGGAGGATTCCTCTCCTGCACTTCTACTACTCCTCTGCTTCATCAAATAGCTGCTGCATTAGGTACTCTGCAAAATATTAGTGCAATTAGTGATTCACATTTATATAAATTTGACAGTGACCTGTGATAAGAGAATGATACCATAGCATCTTGCTGAGGCTACTTTTCTCCTCAGAGTGTTATTTCCCAATATCTTACTCCATCCTGACCCAGCAGTAATGAAGTCAATAAAAATGTTCCTTTTGATGTGAGAGGGAGCAGGAAAAAACTCACCCTTAGACTCTTTACACAAGCCTGGCTCTCATTAAAGTTACTGGAAATAAATATATGTGTCCAGTTGGTATACAGAAATTACGTTGATTGTCCCTTCTGGCTGTAACAAAACAAATAAACAACAACAACAACAAAAAAACAGTTTAGGAAAAAGAGCATAAGTCCAACAAAGTATATTTTTCCAGTGTATTAAGGAAGTACTGTGTATTCCACAGTTGTGCTTACTGCTCAGTAGGGGAACTCATTTGCAGTGGAGAATAGCAAAGTTAATCCAGTTCTGTTTTCTTTTGCTTACTAAAAGAGCTGAAAGACAAACATTTATTAATTGCATGTACAGAAAATGCACACGCAGTGCTCAGTTTAATCCCCAAAGTTGTATATATTCCAAGAAAACTGGTTAAAATTAGGGTGAGAGAGAGGAAAGAGAAAAATTTCCTTTGTTCTTTTTTTCTTTTTTTCTCAAAAATTTTTCAGACTGTGGTGGAAAATCTGAATGTTGAAAACTCTCCTTCAGCTACAGTATGGAAATTTGTGATTTTCTGTCAATTCAATGCCTCCCGTTTCGTCAGACTCCAGGAAGCAGCTCGCAGGCAGGGGATGAACGCCTGCATTGCTTGGGGTTGGTTTGCTCCGCAGGCCAGACTCGCTCAGCACGGCACTTGCGGGGATGCCTCCTGTGCTCAGCTGCTCAGCCACCATCACCTGTGCTAGCGGCACCTCCTGGAACCTTGTCAGGACCTGACTTCTCAGCCAAGTTTCTTCTGGAAGAGCTAAGACTGGTTGCCTTTATACAGCTGGCTGCTGCCTGGTCACTAGCCTTACCAGAGAAAGAAAGACAGTGGTTACTTTGCATGACAAAATGTACTTATCCTGCCAAGTGGATTTGCCCCATCTTCACTGCAGACACCGCAGTTTGCTCCCTGAGCAGCTGCCAGATGCAAGAACATCCCCCTCTGCACTTCTGTTGTCTCTGTGTCCAAGCACAGCAATTCACACACAACCAGCAAACCTGATATTTGCACAACTGGGAGTTTTGGCGTAAGGCTCCAAACCCAGCAGTTAAGTCATTTTTCAGCTATCTGAGTCACCCTCTGCTCACCAGCTACCAGCAGGTGCTGCTGCGTGCTCTGCCCCTCGGAGAACCAGATCACTTCTTGAGCTGTTGCAAGCATGAGAGTCACTGGTGATCTTAGTCACCCCTCAGTTAAAGTCTTGCTCTCACGTCATTGATGAAAGCCTTGATCCTTTGCCTTTTTTACAACAGGAACACTTCTCTCATCACTTCCCAACATGCTGCAGCAGATTAGAGCGATGACCCATTCCCTCATATTTGCCCTTCTGAGGCACAGAAGGCTTTTTCAAAGTCCCATTTTGGAGTTTTCCTAAAACTCTCAATCGAACAGCAGCCTCTTGTCCTCTCTTTGCTGACTTGTGACAGGGCATAGTAAATCTCACTTCTCCTAGCCACAGGTACACAGTGACCAGTATCTACATCTTCTATACATTTATTTTTAGTCAATATTGGCTCCATGTTTCCAGTAGCCAAGCCCCCCTTTGGTCCCTAGGAAGTCCCATGGCCTCCTTAACGCAGAAATGCTTCATGCAGATATTTGTAAGAGCAAGGACAGCATGGCACCCATGCTGCGTGTTAGCTTCTCCCCTTGCGAATGAGCTTCAGAAATCTCAACCAACTGCATCGCCCTTTTGTTTTTAAGAGGAACTGGTGTGCAAACATGCTCAGAGACACTGACAGGCACTGGTTCATTTCAGGAGTCAACCTACGGCATCCAAGGATGGTTAGTAGTGGTTATTGAGGCACAGACTGTCAAAAAGTTGGTGTCTATATCTGAAGCGAGATCAGTAGGAATTAGACTGGAAAGACCCAATGTTCTGGTTGACTAGAAGATTCCTGGAGAACAAAGGACTGCTGGTGTCTTGCTGAAGATTTTACTCTGAGAAAAGGAAAACATGTAACTACTTTAGGTCCTTAATTTCTATGTGATTCACACTAAACTTGCAAAAGAAGCAGCATGCGCAGAGGCTGGAACTCAATCTCTTTAAGCATTTACCATTACAGTTAAACTGAAGAGGACAGCTCAGGAGACTGGCCTCCACATCTACAGCGATGCTGCTGGGTGGACATGTCTTCAATAAACAATACACGCCTTCATAGCTGGACAGACCCCTTTATCCTTCCCTTTGACTTAGATATTTTTTACCCAGCTCTCCGATAAGCTTTTCACTGAGTTCTGAGATGTGGAAGTGGAGGATGTAAACTCAGCCCCACTGTGATTCTGCAGGTCTTGTTGGAGTTCCCTCAGGGACCAATTTGTAGGTTCTTCTCGTTGCCAAGAAGTTTTGAAGAGAGAAAAGTATTTGCCCACTCCTTTGGCTGACCAAGACTTGGCTAGTCCATAGAGGCAGCAGCCATGATTAGTTGGACATGAGAAAGAGAACAATACCTCCCACGCACCCGAAGATCACACTCTGACCTGGTGAGTGAACAGCAAATACGGGCACTTGGGAGAACTGTATGAGACCACCTTAGCCAGAGGCAGAATCAGAGCCACACTGTGGGTGGGAGCAGGAAGACAAAACATAGGGAAGAGGGAGAAGAACACAGCAGGAAGAGTAAGAGAGTGTGAAAGGTTCATAAAATCATTAAAAAAGAGCCTTCTCATTCCCTCCTTTTTGAGTGTTGGCACTGTAGATCGGACACAGGCATTTGGCAAGGCTCTGCCTCTGGGATGCACAAAACCGGGATCTACCCCATGCACTGCACACACTGCAGTCCTCCCACCCACAAAACCTCTCTGGGGCTCTTTCTGCATTTATTTCAGCTTGGAAACCCACCACACCTCTGATATCATCTCCCACTGGGGCCTGAATTCATTTCAAGTTGACTGATTCAGTCCAAAAACTTTCCTTTGGATATACAAGGTATATCTATGGATCATAAAACAACATACAGGACTCAAGTGGCTAGAGACTAAGTGATAAACCAATGCCAACTATTTATACAATTGGTTCAGAAAAGGGAATTTTATTGATCGAATACATCATCTTTCCCACTATACTTGTGGGGCTACTTAAATCAACTGTGCTCCATAAACTGAGGCTCCACACATCGCACAGAACTCAAGCATGGAGACTAGGAGGAAAATTAAGAGCTAAGCTAATTAATAGATACAGTCTCATGTTTATTAGGTGCCTTTTGAAACTACTGCTTGTTACCTTTAAAAAGAGACTCAAGGCTCAGTCATACAAACACTCTGTCTGTAAAACTACTCACACTCACGGATTAGGAGTGAATTCTTACCTCTACTTGCATGAAAACTGCAGAAGCATTTGCTTCATGCCATTGATGAAACATTTCAGCATGTCTATTTTATCATCAAATAGAAAGAATCTGAGAACATTTTAACGCCCACAAGAGCCTTCATCAATGAGAAGTAAATGTTTTGTCCCAGCAATGATAAAGACCTCCTGTATAGCTCTTGTCTCGGACTGGGCTTTGAACTTTAAAAGTAACCAGTGCAGATAAACAGGAAACAATAGATTACAGTTTGTAACTCGCTTTTAATTGTTCTCTTGGCTTTTTGTTGTTGTTGTTGTTTATATGTTTTAGGCAGGGACAAATATAATGTTTCATCAAACATGAGGTCACAATTTATTTACTTATTGGTAGTATTTTGCACTTTGCATTGCAAACTGCTGCAACTAAAAGAAACATGGGTTGGCACAAAAAGGAGAGGAGGAGTGAACGCTATAATGGAAGAAATGTTACCCAATAATTAAAATTCAGTAGTACTGTAAATCCTAATGGAAACAACAATGTGTCTTTGTTTACAATTAACTCTGGGCTCCGGTTCACGATAAAAATTCTAGCTTGTAAAAAGCCCTGACCTCAATACCGACTACTCAACAGAGGTTCACAGATCTGGCTTAAAAAAAAAAAAAAAACTTTCACAAAGGGGGGACAGATAATAACTGGACTTTGTCCCCTAAATATGTTCCAATTATTCAGGATGGTTGAAGATAAGAAGATACAGGAGAAGTAGCAAGGGGAAAATAGTCCCACAGCTCAAAGAAAAGTACAAAATGTTGTTTGATGTCTAGAGAGAAAATTCACCCTCCCCCTCTTGTTATCCCAATCACGCATTCTGTGGGGCACCCTGTGTGCTAACAGCGAAGTCCTGGAACTTCTTTATTATTATTAGTTTAATACTTTTTTATTGTTAACAAAGCAGACAAAACGAGTTGTTCATTACAGTGAGTGACTGACAGGGAAACATGGAGGACTATTCATTAAGTAATTACTACTTATAGGCAGCAAAAGTTACCATGCTTAAAAGAGGGAAAAAACAGAACAAAATCAAATTGTCTATTCTCTTTTTGGTGGGTGTGTGTGGAGGGAGTAATGTCTCATGGAAAAGACAGTTCTACAAATGTCAATCAGTTTGACAAGCAATTATCAACTTTCAGATAAGGACAGAGACTGTGTGTAGAGCACCTCAGAACAGACTGCCTCAGTTGCCATGCACGGTAATGGTGAAGAGAGGGGACTTGGCCAGAAGGGTGTACCTAGGGCTTGTCTGCACACCTGGAGAAAAGGGATCAGACCTCTGCATATTTTCTAACCAACCATAGCTCTAAAGAAGGAAGGAAAACACAGTTCCTCATGGAAGGACAGTGAATTCAAAAACATTATTTTGGAAATATTTCTTGTCAGAGCTCAGTCAGGCTGGATTCCTGCTTGGGCTCCGGGTGTTTCTCTGTGGCAGCAAATTCAGCAGTTTTAGCAGATCCTTCCTCCAAAGAAGGTGAGAAACAGGATTACCAGAAACATTTATGCATCTGAAGCACTCAAATCCCAGCTGTGATGTTTGTTCCTGGATCCCTTTGGTTCTCTAGCACATTTCCCACACATACACCTATATTTTTTGACAGCATTAAAATGGTCCAAGGAATTCAGAAATGCCTACTTCACTTTCTTATCCTGGAAATTAGGAGGAACTCTTTCCAGTCACCTGGCATCATGCATCAGTAATGAAGTACATTCATCTCAAAAATGAGAGCGGTGACCTGGTACTGAGAATGACTTGTGTCCTATTGGTTTCGGTAAGAGCTGTGGGTGCTCAGATGCTTTGATTGCAAGGCTATTTATTAGGTGCTTAAAATACAGATTAAGCAGAGAGAGATGTGATCTCTATACACAAGAGAGCCTGTGGAAAGCTATAAAAAGAAACAATTCTGCATTTCAGCCGCTATCTTTTGATCCTTAACTATAGGTAGATTTAGGAAGGAGCTTGCCTGCATGCGTGGCAGCGTGTTAGCTCTTGGGCTCTGGATGGCTTACAGAAGGAACAGAGCAGCCTCCACCAGGAGTAGCTGTTTGTTGCAAAAAGGTAAAAAAGCTAAGAACATCTGGCAGTGTGGAAAAATAACACCTTCATGCAAATACACTTTATAGTGAATAACTCTGTCTGCTCTGGTCCTGTGCATGTGAGCCTACTTTGTGCTGCACTGGGACATGTATCCATGCAGGTCCCCTGGAAAACTGCTTAAAAACAGAAGTCCTGGTTTGTTGTATGTCTAGGTATACCCTTAGCATGTCACTTAACCCTATTCTCACATGAGCCATGAAAAAACATTGAAGTTGGGGGGATTTCTCAGGATAAACATTTCCAAGGAGAAATGTCGCTGGCATTTGGTCCGTTTTATGCAGAACTGGAACACGTGCCCACACGTCCCAGCAGGTTGCGCACGCTGAGAGTCGATGACAACAGTGACAACCAATAGCATAACTCTTACTGATCCCAGTGGGGTAAGACCAAGTCTTTAATCCCCATGTTGTTTCCAAGCTTCCTGTTTTGAAATTGCCATAATTAAATTCTAAAGACTGAGAAAGCACCATACAAGTTGCCAAGTTTATGTCAAGCTTTATCAGGTGATCTCATCATAATCCGGTAAATAGCATATCATGAACACCAAATCTAATTAAATCCTCTTGAGATACAGGCTAAAAAACAGACACAAACAAGAACCAAACATTCTAAACCTGCCATTGTATAATCAGAATTAATCCCTTGGGAGAAGTGAATTTCCTTGAAATCTGGACAAAAAAGCCTTCTATGTTCTCCCTTCCATGGTGGCTCGTGCTCTCTCTGGCACACGCAGAAGGCAAACACAGTTTCTGGGTGTTTAGTTTCAACACAGACTGCATGAAATGCACCTCTGAAGTCTGTATTCTGGGTGAGAACACAGAACGAGGCTGGAAATGCCAGAGCAAAGGAGACATATTTAGTTTCTTTATTTTCCTCCAGTATTCTCTGCAGTACTTTTGGTGCTATTCATATGTAAAAATATATATATATGTGTATTCTCTAGCCATGGGAAGCACAATGAAAAAAAAGTTCTAATGTGAACTGAAAGAAGGCAGCAGTGAGTGTGTTGTTCTTGTGCCAGTCCCTTGATCAGCATATTATCTGCCAGGCACCTTTCGAAATACATCTCAAGTGCGCCATAGGTGTCTGTGTGTGCATAAGCCCTTAGGGCTACACCTATTCTGCTAGTAAATTAAACAGTGGCAGGTAATATTCCCAGGCATTGGAATTTGATAGTCTATAGCATTAAATTCCTAGAACCTGCCCTGGCACATTTTTGGCCTGGATCAATTAGCATTCTCCCACACACGTCCTGGGAATTTAGGAGTTAGCACAGCCAGAGACCATTCCCAAGGGATGGCGTGAATTCAGTTTCCCTGTATGGTGAGTGGAAGAGCTTAATAATATAGAGATGGCACATTCCAGGTCAGTTGGCCTCATTGTCAGAGCACAGCCCCAACGACACTTAATCTTCTAATAGGAGCTGTCACCTATATGCCCATGTCATGGCCTGTATCTGTTGTTTAGTTAATCCAGGTACTGCATAAGAGCGCTCTACCCTCAAGTCAGATCACATCAGGGCTTTGTGAAAGGGCAGGTCAGGACTTTGTTCATTGTATGATTTTATGAACTACAGCTTTTCTACACCTGGGCATCAGCTGCTCTCAAATCCAACCTTTCAATAAGTTGCATTAGCTTGCAGCAGAGCTGAACGTGGGCAATGGATTTCTCTGTTCCCATCCTTCTTGATACTAACTACCTCGTCTCTAATCCCTCTGAAAATCAGTAAGAACTTGATGTTTGCATCCCTTGCAGTCCTTTAATCAACTGATTCAGAAAACCAGGATTTCATACCAAACAATATTATTTCAGCCTGGCAAAAAAGCAGTCCTTTCCCTTCCAGAATCAAGCTAAAAATCAAAGCTCTGAATGGATTAGCCTCAGGTGAACACAATAGCCCCTCTCATGTCTATTCACCCTACCTAGCTTTAGCTATCCTAAATGAAACCCTGCTTTCCCAAAGCTTCCTCTGCAGCCAAAGGAATGAGGCACCAGAGGGGAATTCAGCCTACCTCAGACCTCACTTGTTTCTCCACTAATACAGAGAGCATAGGCCAGCAATGCTTATCATTTTGACATTTCAAATTATTCCTTTTATCTGAAAACCTGCAGTGCTTCGTGATCTGTCTGCTTTTGACAGTGACTTTCAAGTCTTTTGCAGGGCTTACCAACTTTTGTCTGTATTTTCACAGGAAAATAAAAAGAAAATTAACTAGCTCTGTCCCAGTTGCCAGTTCTAATAGTAAAAATGACTGTCAAAGTTTCAGGTCAAACCTGATTCAAAATGAAGTTTCTGTTCTTCTCACTCTCACTCACTGAAAAAAAAAAAAAAAGAAAGAAAGAAACCTTAAGTTTCATAGCACCAAGGTGACCCTGACTGAGAAAGTGAAGCACCTCCCTTGCACGGCAACTGGTCATCATACTTAGTTCTTTCCCACATTTGTAATTTCACCTCAAGCAATGTTGTCCGGTCCTACTACCTACTACTTTCACAGATACCACCAGGATTCTGGACTAAAAAGCTCTTCTCCTGCCCAGACTTGGATGGCACTATTCTGTGTATTGTGATCACTCAAAACTTCACAGCAAAGCTGGAGGGACAGCTCAGCCCTCGCTGCTTCCACGGCACAAGAATCACCAGCTCCATCTACATCCCGGCCAAGCGCTGGCCGTACAGGACTGACTGCTTCCAGTCATGAGGGAAAGGAACCCCAGACACTTGTAGTGGAGTGTTACAGTCCACTAAAATGCTGTGGAGAACTATTGAAAAAGGTTCCCTTTGCTGGTGTTTGCAGATCTCTAAAGGTGAGGAAGAAGCCAAAAACAAACAAACAAACAAAAACATTTCAATCAAGAAAGCTGCAGTTTGTGCCTCTGGCATTTGAAAAGTGCTTAAAACTGGATTTTTGTTCCCTGTTCATCAACTCCATTCTTTAAGAGAAATTTGATTTTGATTGCAGAATGTGAATTTCTCCACCTTTTTCTCCTTGCAAAAGCTTCGGTACAAGATGTTGCTCAAAAGTGGCAATTTGTGATCCTTTGGAATTTTTGTAATGCTGTGGCTTCCCGGGTCCCCACCTGTTCTTCCTCTCTCTCCACTGCCTCTTGCCCAGCTGGTCACTCTGACAGCACACTGTATTTCTGCAGACTGTGTCCTAGAAAACTACCCATCATTCTCAGTGCACCCATTAGTATAGTGCATCTTTAATTCACCCTCTTTTCCCTGAGGTCTGAAGTTCAGTATGCAAATATGCAAAGGCAGCTTCAAAATGAGACAATGACAAGCTTATTTACAGAGAGCTAATGACAGAGAAACAATGCCAACTGAAAAAAAAAAAAAATCAGTTCACCCGGTCATTTGGCAAGGAAGGAATACCCATTTCCCTTCTTTCCAAGGTTTTGCTTTAGTTCCAGAGGGAAAGGTCTACTGTATTCAAAGCAAATAATACTGCTTACGTTGTTGAGTATCAGAAGGTACAGAAGAGCCAGTGACCTGTGATGCCTTTTAAGCTAGATAATATTTAAGTGCTTTAAAAGGAAGGAAATTTTAATCTTTGAAGATCAGAGGTTATCACAGTAAAATATATTATCTGTTAGTGTTAGTAGTAATAGCAATAAATAGCCATAACACCTTGATAAGTTCAGTTTGCAGCTGATGATTGGCATAAGCTGATCAATTTTTTTTACTATATTGGACTAACAACTGCTGGGCTGAGCCTACAAGCTAGTTAACATTAAGTCACTCATCAGCTGTGGATCCATAGCTTCACAACCCTCAGTCATCATCTTTTTAATGCCAAGACAAACACACAGGATGTAAACTGTGTCTTGGTGCTTCTTTTTTAGTCACAGCTTTGAAGCTGGGGTAGTTGTTCTGCCCTCAAGATTCTTCTTTTGCTCAAAGACACCCCTCTTCCTCATGCCAGTGGTGGCTTCATATGTGGGTATATATTTGATACCTAAAACACATGTCCCAAGAACAATAACATTTTTGATTTGTTTTCCTGCAAACCGTTTGTGGTGATGAAGCTTTTCTGTTCAATGTATAGGATGCTTTATGGGTACTTCTTTGCACAAGTCTAAATTCCTAACATGCTGGTGGGTCTCCAGATTTTGGACACACAAGTTGACACTGAAGTTACACCCAAGCTTACAATTTCCTTTTTGGGCTTTGGAGTTGATGGACCTTCTCAGATGCACTTGCTGAAACGCTTTCTTACACCTAATGTAGAAGTAGATTTAGATGTCCTGTGTAAGAGTTTCCCATTACTCCAGTAAGGATCCACTGGCCGCATCTACTTTGCTTTGTGAAAGCAAACTCAAAGTGGCACCTGAGGCCATGTTCACTTCCCTTTCGCTTCACTTACCTGTAGAAGCATCCTTGGGGCTTGTTGTGGGTGATCCAGCTGACACTGGGAGAGGAGAGATCCTGGGTGTATCATCTGCTGCTTAGCCCTGGCACTCAGTGCTATGCCTTGCAGCCTCTCATGTGACCAACGTATGGCAGACAGGGTGGCCTTGGGCCCTTCCTGTGAGGGACAGAGTACCACTTCCAGCAGAGGCAGGTGGGATTTGCCATGTCATAGAGCTTGTGCTGAGTTCTGGCTGTCTTTAAAGAAAATACCAACATGAGGTGCTTGGCTTCAGGCTATCCTTGGGGTAGTCTATCTCAGCTAGGTGTAGACATAGCCTTTGGCCCAAGGTGGAGTAGCACTCACTTCTCTTGGATACTCTGGAGAGATTCACAGGAGACAGAAAGGAGCATGCCAGAGAACATGGCTGCTCACATCTCATGCCCATCTAGATGTTACACACCTGTGATGAACTGGTATAAAAAAAGCCTTCCTCATAAATGTGGAAAAGATTTGGAAAAAAAAAAAACCACTCTTCAATAACTCCAACATGCTTCAGTTTAGCTTCATTTCTCCTGTAGCCAAAATGTAAGAGCTTTTATGGCCAATAGTCTCTCCTTTGCACTGAAAAGCTCCTACCTGGTTTAACTGGGGCATTCATTTCTGATCAAGAGAAGCCCAGTAAGGGGTGGAAGAAAAAGGTGGAAGAACACCTCCTCCAAAGCAGCTTGTAGTCAATAGAAAAGCTCGTGGCTGTAAAATCATTTTTCTCTGCACAGAGAATGCACAGAATATGAAAGTCCTGGTACTTCAACTCTTTGCAAATGCTTCTGAGCTCTTTATGTCTATCTCATTCTCCATTCATGTGTCTCAGTAACTGACAAATTACCTTTTTAGTGCTACATACTTCAGATCTAATTTGTATTTCCTTTGGTTAGCACTTCCTCCCTCATCTCTCTTCACTGTCCCCCCCAACCAGCCTCCCTTCTGCCTGTTTATTTTCTGGTTTTACTTTTCCGACCATTTCATCCCCTATCTGATGCCAGCAGCCACCAAACTGAGTGCTCTGAGTCCTCTTCTCTTTTCCCAAGGAATGACGCTTGTTATCAGGCAAACATGGTCTTCAGCACTGAAGCATTGCAGAGTGCAGCTTTGCAGACCAGTCAGCTCTCCAACAACTCAGGGCTGCAAAACAGTGGCATTTCTCCAGCACCGCTTCCATTAAGGCCACCTTTACTAGCTGATACCAACTTCCCTCCAGGCTAGGGGTATTAATCACATTTAATAAGTCATTATCCCAGGCCTGAAAAAAATTATAATAGAACCACAACTGATAAAGGCTAGCAAAAAGAACTTAGATTGTTCTTTTGAGGAGCAGACAGGTTGAGAGGCCCAGATTCTGTATTATTTAAGCCCACTGATCCTTTCCATTTCTGGCTGCAAGTGTCTAATTCCAGTTTACTTTGCAGGGCCAGGCATGATATTTGGGTTTCCTAATTACTCCAGGCAAAGAGGAGACTGTCATGATTAATCCAGCTCTCAGCCGCACTTCTGAGACTGCCTACTTCAGGAGCAGCTGCAGTGGGATGGGGTAACACAAAGAAATGACAACCAGCATTTCTTCCACGTAGCAATGCTGATTGAATCAAAGTCTAACAAACAGTCTAGTACCAAAAGACATGTCTTTACTTACTGGGTGACTAAGGAAAGACATATATATATCAGCAATACAGTCCCAGAGAGATCTTACTTTGGCTTCGCAAGCTGAAGTCCCAAAGAATCAATATAGTGTTTTTAAATAGAATTGCAGGAGACTGCTGACTGCCATGCAGAAAACAATACATTTGAACGACCGACTTTGGACATATTTAGGATGGTCACCAGAAGCTATTATACCTTGTTAACTAACTTGTTGTGGCTTCTTCTCTACTGTAAAACTTGACCATCGAGAACTTCACAAGGGTTGCAAGGATCAAGAATAGAGTAGATGTCCTATTTGTGCTAAAGACTCATGACTGGTGATTGCCTAGGCATGACCTATTTAACCCTCACGGCTAAATGAGGGTGATCAGGGCAGTAGAGGGCAGTAGTGTACATCACCCCTCATGCTTACAGAACCAAGGTGGTCCTGCTTGACATAGGGCCATTTCCTGCCAGCCTAGAGAATAAGATCAATAGCACCTTGTTCACCCTGCAGATGCCCAGAAAACACTCTGCCATTTGATGATTTTTATTTTTTTTTCCAAGCAGTCATTAATATTTCCCAGAACTGCAGGCAAGACCTCTTTCTTCAGCACTTAACACCTCTGGTAAGAACTGGTTTTGGGTGTATGTCAGTGATCATGGGAGTGGATACAACCTCTGCAGTTGGATGCTCCCACCATGTGCACGTGATGCTGAGCACTTGTGAATGCAGGGACTCATTTCAGTGCCTGCCTGGAGAGCTGAGCCTTTCCAACTTCAATGAAAAGGCAACAGCCAGCAAACTACCAAGGGCTACCAATGTAAATGCAATGACAGCTCCAAGCTGGAGAACAAAGGATAGGAAAATGAAAGGCAAAGCTGATGAGCCAGCCTCAATATTAGCCCTTGTCATTTGCTTTTCCCTCCTGGGAAGATTTAAGGCCTCCGTGACAGCTGTCAATCCTGCCTCCCCTCCTTACCGTTGGTTTAAGTCAACCCTTGAGTGGTATATCAGTGGAGGACGGCAAGAGAGATTTTCTTTTGTTTTTTTAAGTAATAAAAGAAGCTCCTTTGTCTTTAACCTTCAGCATAACCTTGCTTCAGTCTGGTTCACATTGCTGGACTGCTCCTTGATGAGCTTTTTATGCCTGATTAATTAGTACACTGAGGGGGGGCAGGGGGGCTGCTCCTTTCAGCAGCTTGTGCCTCCTTCTGACTAATCCACTATCCAGCATTACAGCTCCGTAGGGTCTGCAGTTGCCTCTCTCATGCCTCTGCTGTGGGGTATCATTACTTCTTTCTACCTTTTGATTGTATTCCTTCTTATTGATTTAACCACATTTATTGAGGGCTGGCTGGAGAATGCATTGATTTGAGTTTGTATGCTTTATTTCTCCACTATCACAAAACTTTTCAAAGAAAAAGAAAATGTAAATGCAGGAGTGAATGGTTCAGATTTATGGAGCATTATCTTCCAAAGAGCTACTTTTTCAATGACAACAAGAAATCATGTTTTTTTTTAGGAAGAAATCTTTGCATATGCCCTTATTGCTAGTGTGGGTGCACTGAAGAGACCATTTTATTTTTCAGAAATATGGGCACATAATAATAACACTGATGCTAAACTATTTTTGTCCCCGTTTTCCCAGAGGGATAAGGAGGAAATACCCACCCTCTTGGTCGATCACTTTCAACTCTCCCAAGAAAGAGTACTGGATAAAGGCTATGCTGTATTACTGAGGATAAAAATAAAGGCAGCTTTTAGCACCTACAGCTTTGGAAAAAGTCAAACTATAAATCAGATGGATATGTACAAAGGAAGTCATTGGCTACTACAGCCTGGGAAGATGGTGGCTTCTTTGTTGCTTCATCGCTCTCTAGAAGCTATGGGACAGTCAGGTGCAGATTCACAGGGAGAAGTAATGGCCTGTGAGTCCCCGAGACAGCTTGTGCAGTACGCACAGCCCTGGTCATACAGCACGGGACCAGGCTGTGCGTCGCCTTCTTGCCTTTCCTCCCTGCAGGTCAGGTGAGGGCTTTGCAGCTGATCAAGAAGGAGTTAATGACTTGATGTAGACATACCTGAGTGAGGTTCTCTAGCCTCTGCAAGGGGGCAGGCAAGGTGAGCGTAATAGTCCCTCCTGATCTGAAAAGCCTATGAGTCAACGAGCTTAATGCTGGCCTGAGGGTTAATGCTGGTATATGTTTCAGTTGTTAACAGAAGGGGGAAAAATAGTACCGTTTATGAAAAACAAACAAAAAAAAGCTTCTTTCTGGGACAGGCCCATAGTTGCAGCAGGGCCCCCTTCAGCCCATTATGAGCAAATCTGGGTATTGCCCAGCCCATTTTGGAGGCTGCTTCTGAGCTTTGGTAATGCTGTTTTGTCCCCAGTGGGAGAGCTTCACTGGAGCTGAAAGCTGGCATTTCTGTGTTCCAGAGAAGAGCCTTGTTCATGACACTATCCTCCAAGCTCAAGTGCTTTGCTGAGCACATGATGGCACGTGTTAAATTCAGAACTCACTAACTAAATGCTCAAAGAGCCGAATTCCCTTTCCTCCTGTAAATCCAGTCTTGGACCTGTGGAAAATTGTCTGGAATGGATCTGGAGAGGTCATGCAGTTCACCTTGGTTCCCTAAGGCAGGATAAGGTCTGCTTAGGGTGCTCCTTGTTTGTCTAACCTGTTCTCAAAAACGTCTAGGGATACAGATCCACACCCTCCCTTGGTGAGCTCTCCTGGTGCTCACCCGAGCTTTGACTCACAGGTTGGTGAATTCCCCCAACCTGAAGCGAGGAGAGGTTAAGTTCTGCAATGAAAATATACCTTATACGGAAGGCACGGGAAAAAAATTTGGAGATAATACATATATATCTCACCTGTCTGGTATTCAGACACTTGGTGACCCTGTATAACCTAGACGAAACAGTTTAGCTGTAAATAACTTCACAAAGTAATGAGAAATCAACCCCTTTGTTTTGAAAACATCATGTTATTCCTTAGCAAGCCTGCTTTGGCAGGTTGCATTTCAAAATAATGTCCTACTGACTTAGTGACACAAGTAGCCCTATTTTGCCAGAGAGAAGTTCAATGCTCGGCTTGGTTAACCCAGCCAGGGAAGCTTCAGTTCATTTTAACTTTGTTTTCTCGTCTAGTGTCTGAAACAGAAGAGTTTGGATTGAAAATGTCTTTGAATGAAAATCTGCTAGAAGGGGAAAACTGAAAATCTTGTTCTGGGTTTATTCTACCTCCAGAGTACATAGATTAGGCTGCATTTTTTTTCCTAGAGAAACCCCACTGGTTTCTGGAAAGGCTGAATTGGGCAGGCCCCTGGAAGCTTTCTGCTGCCCTGGAGGACAGGAGGGTTTAACAGCACTGAGCTTCCACGGGCAACGCTGATATATGTGGCATGGCTGTGGAAGCAGATGGACACCACGAAGCAAGATGCACCTAAATTTCCATCCTCTTGCCTTGGGTTACTCCACCACATGGCCCAATTGAGAGCAAAAGGAACTGGAGTGCAAGAGGCATGTTCTCTTCCAGCAATTCCTCTCCAGCAAATGATAATAATTCTTTTAAAAGATCAGCCCTAAACCACAGCACCAGTTGCTCAGGAAGGATAAATGCCATTGCATGGGGCATGGGTCAGACTGGTGCAACACAGCCTGCATTGCTGCTGGGAGGAGGCACGGAGCAGAGCCCAGAAAGACCCCAGGAGCCTCCTCTGCATGGAGACACTTCCAGGGCTTGGTTCCTGCCTAGCCTAGCAAAATATGGGCTCCTTTTAAGAGAAAGTTAGAGCAAGCTGTGGAAGGGCTTGCAGGTAGCAATATCACACAGTAGTGGTGCATTGAACCCAGTGAAACAGAGGTCCTCTCCAGTCCTGCACCCCTAAATGCTCCACCAGGTAGCTCCCTCTGCAGGTGCCAAGGCCCCTTGCCTTCATGTGCCACAGCTGTACAGACTCAGGGACTGGGGAGCTCTCCAAAAAAAGAGCTGGAAGATCAAAAAAATGATTTGCTTTTCAGCAGCACCTCTTTAAACAGCAGCAGCAAGTTGGTGCCCATGAGGTGCTCCAGAAACCTCGTCAGGCCACATTAGTGATGGCAGCAAAGTTTCTGTTGCAATATATTTTACTTGTCAAATACTAAAGCTCTAGCACTAAGCAGAGGAATATGTACAGAGCTAGACACATCCTTCCTCACCTCTCAAAATGGGGTCAAATACCAAGTTCAGCTCACAACTGTAAAATAGGTTACTGCCAGGAATTGCTTCACAGTGTTCATCTTCAGAGGAAGTGAAACATTTCAGTGGGCTCTAGCTGCTTGCCTGAGGCTCCTGACTCCTTGCACAGAGATCGAAGGACCTCCCTACCTACACCCATGGGTGCTGCCCTTTGCGATGCAGAGACTGACTGTGTCCCTGCAGGTGTCCCTTGCCGCCAACCGTGTCCTTGGGTCTGGCCATGCCCTGCTGCAGGACCATGCAGGAGAGGGAAAGGGGACAAAAGTATCCTTTTTGTCCCTGCTGTCTTACATCTCCGCCGTGGCCCCTGCTCTAACTACCCATTGTGCAGTCTGGATAAGTGCAGCAAAAAAAAAATATATATATATATATATAATATATATATATGTATCCACCTGTGCAAGGAAGGGAGGAGGTTTGGTTTGAATTAAACTGAATTTCCCCTTGCCTCCCAGCAGCTAAACTGAAAAATAAATTATTCACTGAGCCTGATTCCCACAGCCAGCCATGCAGGACTGCAGGCCTGGGCTATGGCCCAGGGCGAATACTGGCTAAATCTCAGCTTGATGGCAAAAGCAAACTCTTTGCTATCAGGAGGAAAAAAATTAATTTTCCTCTTCTGAAACTGGGAGACCCTTGCATTAGGCCATGCATAAAATAAGGGGGTCCCAAAAGAAATTACAAGAGAGCAATAAATATCCTAAGTCATTGCCTGCCAAGAGCTGAAGGAAATAGAGACTGAGATGAGAAGAAAATATGTTTTTATTCCCCCTTGAAACAGAAAGTCTTATTAAAACACAGTCCCTTTGAGGCTGAACGTGGCTATTTGTGAGCTGGGGCTGGCTTCTGGGTGCCGGGGGGAGACGACAGTAAACAAACCCGAGGAGATGACCTGCAGCCAGCAGGGCAAGCCCGCTGCTGCGGGCTGAGCACCCGGCGCTGTGGTTCTTATAGAGGCAGTTAAAAAGATTTTTTTTATTATTTCTTTTTGAAAGTTTGGGGTTGGAACTAGTGAACTTCACTGAAAAGTATGGAGGTTTTTGTAGAGAAAATGCTGTTTGACAATTAAGAAAAAAGTTGCAGCGAGCAAGAGGAACAACTCCCCACTTTTTAGCAAAACACAAGGTAATGTTTTGTTTATGACTAAAGCACAATCATTACAGGAAAAATGTCACTTATCAGGAAGTTTGCTAAGGTTTTTGGCAGTCCAGAAGGGATTTCTCCCTGCTCTGCTGGCCTTCGCTGGGGGCTGCAGCAGCAGAGGGAGTTGCCCTGCTTGCTCCCCTGCCTGC
Source organism: Chauna torquata (assembly GCA_013399475.1). NCBI lineage: Eukaryota > Metazoa > Chordata > Aves > Anseriformes > Anhimidae > Chauna > Chauna torquata. The sequence goes on from VXAL01001702.1 coordinate 1,040,988, forward strand.
CCTGCAGCTCAGTTTGGACTCACACAGGGTAAAAAAGAGCATCGGAAACACGGGCAGGCCTTACCCTGCCACTTCTTTTCCCTGCCAGGTTCATCATCAGTAAAAAGGGCCAAATCCTGGCCCTTCAAGCACAAAGCCCTAGTGCCAGGGCAGCTTTTACAGCTTGGGCATGGGGAGCCACCAGTCACACCAGCGTCACGCTCCTGCAGGGACAACAGACAAAACTGGAGTTCAGCGGGAATGGTTTGCTCAGGGAGCGATGTTGCTGCAAGTCCTGCCACAGCTTAGCAGATATATTTAGTGACACCTTTCACTGGGGAAGATGTCTGGGGAAAAAAAAAAAAAAAAAGGGTGTGAAGGACTAAAGGAGGCTGGTTTCATTTGAGTACATCTCTTTCCAAGAGGACATTTTTGATTAGTTTTGCAAAGTTAATGCCCTCTTAGTGGTGAGGCAAGATCTGACAAAATAATAATAATTTTTTCTTTTCTCATTTGCACTCTTAAAGCACTTAAATAATTCCTAGCAAATGTCAATGAAATGAAATTATATAAGGAGAGGAAAAATAGAGGGCCAGATTTTCTGCAGTTTGTGTCATTGTTAATAAAGTAATTAGAGAAAAAAGCAAAAGCGTCAGGAAAAGTGAAAGGACAGGCAGAGCTTTGCAAGCGTTAGGAGACTGCCGAGTGCAGAAGGAAAGGAACAAAGCGAGAACCAGACAGTGAATCATCGTCACTGGTGTGTGCAAAACCCGACTGGGAATTCAGGCAGGTCCTCTTGTTTCGCTTTGCCCATCCCTTTTATTCTTTTTGTGAGTTATTAATGCTTTTGCTAAACAGCTGCTTGAGGTGTCCCAGAAGTCAGCTTGCTTTCCCGCAAGCCTACCTAGAGCCAGTTTCTCCCCAAAACCTTGCCCAGTCTGCCTTCCCCTCAAAGCACCCCTCACCCTGGCAGGGCAGGACAAGGTGTAAGGCCCTGGCCAGGGCTCGCTGAAGTCAAGGGGTCTTTACCCACCTGCCTGGCTCTGATCGACATCCTTGCTCTAGCCTGACATTACAGCAACGTTTTAAAGATGGAGTTCAGTGTTTAAGAATACATTTTAAAAAGGAATGTAGGAGGTGAGAAAATGGGGGGAAAGAGCAACACAGATAAGGCCTTTCCCACTGATGTGCCGTACATCTAGATCTTATAAAATGGAGGGAGATCAAAAGGTATTGCCTTGGTGGCAGGCAGAAAGGAGAGCAGAAGAGAAAAACCCTTGGAGGTAAACTATCTAAGAGTCACAATCTTTTTACCTTTTCTATTTTGGCCAGCTAAACTACAGATTGCAAGGAGCTTTTTTGCTTTGCTGATTGCATTTGCAGTCCGTTTGCAATAGCAGACTAGCTGGGAGTTAAATCGTAAATCAGAAGCCACTGAGGCCAGCAAGATAAGGACCCCACACACATCGGGATGGGTCAGATTTGGGTTTGCGGCAATGACAAGCGAGCGATGGGAAGGCTCAGTGCTGTAAGCTGCAGAGCGAACCCAGCCACCATCCCGGCACAGCCCCAGCAGCCCAGGCTCAGCAGCAGAGCCTGTCAGGCAGGCTGGGGGGGACCCGCTCCCGCCGAGCATCTGCCCTCGGACCCCACACAGTAGGCAAGGAGGAGTCGCAGTGACAGCAGCAGAACCTGGAGGGGCAGAAAACCCCAATTATCTCACAGTCTGCCTTTCAGCACAGCCCTCTTGAACACCTGTAATTTTCTAAAGATGCAGACAGGTTACTGGACTCTTCATGGGTACTGCTTCCGGCAAAACCAAAAGCCAAAAAAAAAAATTACTTTAAATTTAACCCTCTCTGGCAGGTATAGTATTTTTAGAAGCACTAAGTCCCATGGAAGTACTTCCCGGATATGTTGAAACATCTTCTGATGCTGCATCGAGGCAAATTAGTGAAGATGGAGGTTCATAAATCCTTGGGAATTAGGGAACTAATGAAATGCCTGTGCGATGCATTTGGGTGCAGAGTGATGGCGTGCAGGCCTGTGTTTTCCAGATACAGCAGCCAAGCCGTGCTGGCTGCAGGGGACCAGAGATGGCTCTCGCGTCCCCACTTCGCGGGGCTAGCAGTGCTCTGAGGCGTGGGCAGCCTCAGGTGCCACGAGGGCACAGTCAGCAGCTTTCTTCCATCTCAGCGCGGCTGTGGCCACCCGGATCTCCAGTATGCGGGGGCCCCGTCATGTCCCATCCTTCTGGCTGCTGCCAGCACATCCTTTGCCTGCACGCCAGCGCTCTGCTCATGGGATGCAAATGGCCCAGGGCTCACTCTCTGCTCCTGGGCTCTTCTTGGTGACAGAAATCAGATGGCAGCACAAGGGACGTGTCCCCCGGCTATCAGATGTGGGGTAAAGTTGCTTTTTTTTCCCCCCATTGGCTCTTGCTTCAGTCACAAAAGACAAGGATCTTACAGTTGCATCGCTTCGTTAACAAATGGAAAATGAAAACAAACAGGCTCTAACCCCTGGGCATGCTGTGAAGCCAGGCTGCTTGGAAGAGGAAGGATGGAAGTAGGACAAAAAGCTGCTCCTGACTCACCGTGTCCAGATTGGTACCAAGAACCAGCGTGGATGGGCCAGAAGTCCTGCTTCCAAGAGCAATTTTAGCACATTTTCAGAGCATTTAGAAGTGCTTACTGGGTACACCTGATCTCACAGGTATTTCCAAGGCTCACAGTTCTTTATGTCATTGCATCATTACCGTAGCAAATAAAACACTGCAAGCAGCTACGCGGGTGAGCCTGTCCCCACTGGCCATCGCACGGAGGTCAGCGGAAGGGCTGGCAAGTGGAGGCAGCCAGGAGTGACTTTGCTGGGCTCCCACAAGCCTGTGGAGAATTTGGTTTATTCTAAACAATTTGCACAGCTATTCTGAGCAATGAGTCAATCAATTAAAGTACAAACCCTGCACTATTTTTTTTTTTCTTCTAATGAAGAACTTGCTGTTTTAGGTTCTTAAGCCCCTGGCTAGGAACCTTCCTTATTCCTCTACAGGGCTGGGTACAGCAGAGCCTTCACTGACCGCACTGGCAGGTGTCTGCACATAAACTTCCACTTAAGCTCCATTTTTGACAGTTTTAGGCTTAATCTCAGTCTCTCCCTGTAAAAACAACTTTTCTCTCTCTCTGGGAGAACGCAATGAGGATGAAAAAATACCCAGAAAAAAAAAATTATTTCCCCTTGAAACTTCAGTCTGAAATATTGTTTTGGAGTGGAGAAGAAGTCTGTGCAAAGGAAGTCCCACACTGAAACCACTGAGGTCCTATAGGATTTGAGGGAGTGGGATTATTTGAGTAGTTTCTGTGGGTGTGTGTTTTCCCTGTGCTCCCCTACGAGCTGATTGACTCCTGGCATGTGCTGGCTCTGGGTGGGGAATGCAGGGGGAGATCTGACTGACTGCTCCTCCACAATGCGCTTCATTGTCTTTTATTCTCTTACAGCTGTTTTTGCGAGTGTGGGTTTTGAGGGACTGTGTGTGTGGTTTTTGTGTGCAAGGAGATCGCAAAAAAAAAAAAAGATTTAAAGGGCTGCATTCGGGGGAAATCTAAACTCAAACTCCACATTTGCATGCTTCGAATTACACACCTAGATGTTTGCCCACTCACTTTGTGTTGGCTGCAGTTTTGCTCAGGGAAACACTCACATGGGAATGCTCAGACTGTCTGCTTGTGCAAATTGGAGGATTAGCTACGCAACAATTGGTCCAAAAACAGAATCAGTGATTTACAGGCTCAGTCAAAATAACAGGTCACATTTTCTGGTGGAGGAACTTGGCATCACATTACTGAAGTCAAAGCAGCTTTGCAGATTTACACCAGCTAAGGATTTGGGCATAGGTGTTTCCTGAATGTAAAAATTCAAAGGGAAAGAACTACTCCATCCAGTTTATTTTTACAGAGCAGAGTCTACAGAAAGTGGTCACTTTGCCAAAGCAGCAGGGATCACCTCTCAGCTGTTTGTGCATGAGCAATAATATCTTCAGGGAATTCACAAATCTGTGCTGTGACAAAATTCAACCATTCCTGCCAAGAAACAGGAACCACTGCAGTTTAATGTCCTTTTGCTTTTCCTAAAGAGTAGTATAAATGGCATTTTAGTACGTGGAAACTTCAGGCCCATATTTTCACTGTACTAATTGCAACTACACTCATGGTTGTGGTAAATGGCCACGTCCCTCCTAATTGCACATGAAGCTACGTGTAGTCTGCATGCACTTTCCCCCAACACTGGGGTGTCACTTGCCTACCACAAGAAGTATGCTTCCTACGCGCTTCACTTGCTTTATTCCCTTTCGTTCTTAACTCATCACAAAATGTTGCAACCGTGAAACAGCCCCAGGGATGCCACATTTATCCGGGTCTACCACCGCAGCGTCGCGCCTTCCCTCGTGCTTCCCACCCAGCTTGGACAACTTGTAGGTACAGGACGGGTTGCTGGAATGGAAGTGGTTTAGCAGAACACATGATCACTGGAATCTGGACCTACATTTTAAGTGTGTCTATAATGTTACTGTTCCTCATTGCTTTGCCTCATCGGGTGTGTCGTATGCCATTTTCCCTTAATGAGGAGCTGTTACAAGGCGAGTTTATTCACCTTAGCTGGGTGTTGGAAGATCAAACCACAAGGGGTGACAAGATTACAAACACTTTGCTGGAGGGTTGAAAATACTCTGGAATGGGATGAGAGACTTAACATGTTCACAGAGCTGCAGCTTGCCAGCAAGTGGAAGGTGGTATTGTTCCACAGAGCGCAGGAAACGATCACCAAGCAATGAGGAGACATGCAAGTTACAGGAAATATTCAAAACCAACTAAATCTGCTCTGACACCCAAGCCTCAAATAACGCTTCTAGGGATGGATTAATTATTCAGGCAGAAATATGCACCCACCCAAGCTTGCTGCCTGTAAGTCTGCCCAGCCCAACCCAGCATTGCATCTTCAGATTCACAGCCACCCTTTAAACATTTGTATTATAATCGTACGGTTCTTTGGAGACACTACTATGGGGGATTGCAATGTGATGTTGCAATGGGAACACCACTGCAAGTAAATCACTAGTTTGGCAGAAGATAATGAGGAGCTGTGCGGTACAAGCTCCTGAGAACATGGACAGAGGAACCAGCTGCATGGGAAGATGAGCAGCCCTGAAGAGCCCAGAGCAGAGGGAGCAGAAAAGTCAGCTTCACAAAAAAGCAGCCACACTGTCCTGAGAGAACGGCTACAAGGAGGAATAAATGGGTCTTTGCATTCAGGTGCTTGGGACAACATCACAACCCCAGCAGCTCTTGAGAGTCCACTTCTGCGAATTCATAAGAGAACTTCCTGTCCAACAAAGGATATTAAAAAATTCCCTGGTTTCTTTCTGTTCTTGCCTCAGCCACACCAATGTTTTTGTGTATGTAAGGTTAAACTGCTTCCTTCTTTTGGCTTCGAGAAGAGATTTTCTCCAAGGTCAGAGGAAAAGGTACCATATGCGGTTATTTACCTTGTTTTGTAGCATGGGCAGCTGTCAGCTTCCTGGGAGTGCTTATTTTGATCATTTAACCTAAAAATTGGCTGCTATTCAAGAGACCTAGAGCATTAATGAGAGCTCTTACCATCTCCTAGTCTTTTTCTGTGGCATATTAATGGCTCTTACTGAAGATCTTGTTACAAGGTGTTGAGAAGTTCTGGAGTGTGACTAAGACTGCATGCATTGCAGATAGATGTAGTGGAATTCAAATGTCCATCTCCCTGGTGCTTCCTCATCGTGCCATAATACGCAGAATTGGATCCAGGCTCCCCAGAGTTTGTGGCACAGGTTTTTTCATTCTGGCCTTGATCTGATCTCAGATAAGGAGGCTGAGTCGCCCTAAGTGGTCTCACAGTGATTTGCGGTAGGAACACGATCAGTTGTTTTCTTACAACAACACAAGAACCATGACAACCTGGAAAGGGGAACTTGCAGCGTCTGCACACAGAGGAGATTTCAACATCAGGCATAACCAAAGCCTGGCGAGGAATAAAAGCTAGGGGGCTGGAGGTCACAACCTTGTGCAAAAGAGGTGAGAGAGACTGGAGAAGGTGGAAGTGGCTTTCTGAATAAAGAAAGGTTTAGAAGAGCAAAGATGGTGGGGAGCAAAGATGACAATGAGGGCGTGGGAGACTTCAGAATGATTTTGCCTCAAACTGCAGGATAAAAAACATGAGAGGAAACAAAATAAGAGGAAACGTTACTCAAGCTCTAGGGAAAAATAAACCAGAGATCCCTATAGCAGATTTAACCCCTGCATCTCCAACAGGTTGACCCACACCTCTGTGCTGTAGGGAGGTTCAGCCATGAACCAGATTGCACTTTAGCCCTCTGGCCCATTTCTTCTGGAGGTGAAAAAAGTTGTGGAAAAGAATGAATCAATAAGCAGAACATGCTGTAAATCATCCCAGCAGAAGCAGAGGGTTGACATCATTCTTCACTTGTTGATAAGTTGATTTCCAAATCAGCAGACCCTAAACACAGATACTCCAGAGGCCTTCAGGAAAAAAATTACACAGAGGCAAAGCTGCAAAACTAGGCCCTAAATGAAATTAAAATGGATCAAGCAGTAGAATAGAAGAACAAGGAAGCGTTTAAGCAGCAGGGACCATATTCTATAGACATTTGCTGACCAAAATTGAATGTGACCATGAAAGAGGAGACCTAGGCACAGCAAATCATGTTGGAACAATTATTTAATGAAGGGTACTGAGTATTAGGAAGAACTGGATGGCATAAAATCAAAGCAGGGAAGGACAGAGTGAAGAGGTGATGCCTGTTACCCAGAGATAAACAGAACACCAAAAAGAGATCGTGAGGGTATCTATGCAGCTGCAGAAAATCATCATGCCAGGCAGTGTTTGTGGAGAGAGCAGGGAAAGTGTCTGTGTGTGTAGGAGTGCATGAGGGAGATGAATCACGTCCAGAAACAGAGTCCCGTGAGCAGCAGAACCGACGTAGCCCTTGGATGTATAGCTCAATCGACTGATTTGATTTTCTGATGTGTCACAGGGGATGAGCTCATACAGCAGCTTTAGTAGAAGCACTGATAGAATCACCTTCCTGAACCCAGGCACCTATTTTTGCAAAACTCATAGGCACTTAATATCTCTGTATGCACTGACAAATGGGTTGAAATTGGATGACAGGTCCAAAAGCTATTAGGGAGAAACAGATAGCCATGCAATGACAGCAACAAGCAGTCTTATATATGGCATTATATTGTGGAACCAGGCTGGGAAAGCGTACTTGCAAATGTCACCTCCTGTGTGTTGCAATGGGATATTTTGAGTTATTAACAACCTGGTTGACAAAGGTGCATGGAAATATTGGCAAACTGGAACCCAGACTAATATAATATTAGTTGGTGGTGTTTGTTTTTTTTTTTTTAAATAAAAAGCTATATTTTTCTATTAAACTACTATGAGCAAGTCAAACGTGATGGGATTTGCTCCAGGTTGCCCTGCTCAGTGCTGCATGGTCTTGGGGAGCTCAGTTATCCTAACTGCCTTTGCTTGCTGCATGAAGTCTCAGCCTGATGCGACTGGTGGTGGTACAACCAGCTCCACCTCTAATAAAATGGCAATTAAGACACTCTGGGAGGTTTTATTACCTGGCACAGCTGAAACACTTTCAGATGTGTTAATGAAAGCACTGATCGAAGTTTTACTAGTATTAATTATGTTTTCAGGCACTTCACTACTTCCTGCTTTTCAGCAAGGGCCAGAAGGAGAAGTATCAGAGAACTGCACAATGGTTCTTGTCCCCACAGCGTTACAACCAGTGGCAGTCAGGAAGCCCTGCTAAAAGCTCCATTTTCCTTTGGGGAAAAAACTTGTATTTCTAGGCTTGAGTGTTCTGAGTAAAGCCTGGATGTCTAATTGGAACTGCTGACCCTTTTAAGCCAAGTCCAATGATCCAAGTTTTTCAAGGGCTTTTACTTTGATCTTCCATAAGCCAAAGAATCAAGGCCAATGCATTCTTATAGCCTGAGGAATGACCAACAAAAATGTCTCTAGAAACTTCTAGAAAGAACATCTAGCACTGTGCCTGAACCCTAAAGAAATTAATCTCAGAACAGACTGAAAATTAGCACTCTGTCTAAATTTGCCTGGCAATTATTCTATGAAATTGAATGAGGAATCTCAAATAGCCTTTGCACTTAAATATACATTTTCAAATCCATTATCATTAATTTTCTGTGTTAAAGTAATATCCTAAACATAGAGAGTGCAGAACAATTGTAAAGGAAGGTAAAGTCCCTGTCCAAAGAAGTTCAAAAATCAATGTAAACATAAGAAGGAGGAAAGAAGTACAGCAAGTAAGGAAACAAGCATTAGAGTAACAAGCAGATAGCAGAGCTGGGTAGAAAGGGATTTCTCCTCCTGCAAAACGTTTGAGAACTGTAGAATGTTCCCAAACCACACTCAGATGAAGCCAAGTCTTTTCAATATGTTTTGCTGAAACTATTAAAAAAAACAAATATCTAAACAGTTTGGTTTTCAGCAACATCAAAAAGTAATCCCCAAACTGAAAGAATAATTCTAGAACGCTGTAAATAGCCAGAAGCTGGACGCTTTCTGCTTTGGGTTTTATTTGTTTTTAAGTGAGCAGCTGGAAAGTTTCTTCAATAAGAATGGAAAAAGTGAAAATGTTTTGTTTCTTTCCAAAATATTTTGTGGGGGAAATATTTGTGATTTTCTGCTTACCACTTGGGAAGCAAACTGTCAGAGCAGAGACCCTGGGAGCTCCAAGCTGCAGGAGTGCAATGGCTCGAGAGACGTCTCAGTTCAGGTTACACATATCACTTTTGAAGGGGTGATGAGGGGTGATGTTTGGGACTCTGGATGGCAAATTATTCATCTGCTCTGGAGAGGGAAAGTTGGGCCCCTCGCAGTGCTCCCACTTTCCCATTGGGAGGGTTCCCTGCAAGATGACCTCAGCAGTTGCTAATGCAGCCCACAGAGGAGGGTGATTTGCTCAGCTGGTGCTTAGTGCTTCCCAAAGAGCATCAGGACACAGCTCCAGATCCTGTGTTCACCAGCACCAAGCGGGCGGCACTTGTTCTGCACTTCCAGCGACAGATCCTCTGGAGGACTGCTGCAAAAAAACCTTTTCAGTAGAAGGAGACAACTGAAAGAGCTCCTGAGGGCAGCACGTTGGTGCTGCTGATGGTACATCCCTTCTCCCAGAAAGCAATTTTCAGCTTTCTGTTGCCTTGGCAGTTCTCTTCTGGCTGCATCCAGGCCCCCACTGCCCATTAGCAACTTTGGCAGCCCCAGGCCAGCACAGCACAATGGGCTGTACTTGAAACTAGCTTTGAAGCTCTATGCCAAGTTTCAAGTAAAACAGCAGAATATATATCTTTTTCCATCGAAGTGTGGTCACCCACGTGCCTTGCTTAGATCAGGAAAAGCCTCCTTTTTCTGCAGGTGCACTGGGGCAAGGCCATGTGCATTTTCACGCTCGCATGTGCGGAAGGGCTGGCCCTGTGCCTCTGTGAGCGCTGAGCCTTTCCAGCAGGCACGAGGGCAAGCAAGGACAGGCACGGAACAAGCAGGGGCACAGACAAGTAGACACCCAAAGAAGCAGAGCTGATGTATTTATCATTAGCTTGGGGTTAGTAACTGTGCAGAAAATCTGGAGAACCACCCAGCTCTCAGACAATTTTTTTTTTTTAAATCTTATCAGGCATCTGAAAACTATTCCTCTTCAGCAATGAAGAAAACAAAACTGCCTTAAGAACCCCTGGTTCCTGTATTTTTACCTTTCCAAGTAGCCCTTTTTAAGTGATCTATTCAGTACATAATTTGCAGGAAGAGTCAGAGCTTGGTCTTCAGAAAATGAAGGCGTGAGATCACCGGGCTTCAGGACAGAGCCTTTGTGAGCACAGGAGCATTACACTACCCTTCAGTTTCAGACAATGTGGTTCCAGGGCTCAGCTCCAGGAAAGCCTGGGCTGTTTTGGTGTATCCTGCTAAGCTGGTAGGACACTGAGTGTCATACCTGGGGATCCGTGCAGTCCTACCTCATCCTGGCAGCACAGCACAGGCTGGTGAAGTGACTAAGGTCTGTCAACAGTGACAACAGCATTTTGGTTTTAATTATTTTTTTATGATACCTCCAGCACAATGGCACATATTTATAGGCAACACCGGTAACGCCACCCTTCGTTAAAGTAAACAAATACTGCTTTTGTGTGTGCGTGCACTAAGACCCCATATACAGCAAATTATAGCTTTGCCAAAACTAAAATATTCAGGCTGAAATCTTTCCATCCTGGTTATCTACTAGCACAGAAAGTTCAGTGAATTAACTGTTTCTCTGAGCAAAGACTCATACATTTCAGTGAGGAGCACAGAAGAGGAACGATGCTGTGGAAGACCAATCCTTTATCTGTAAATGTTCACTGTACAGAGGAACTTGCTGGCTGGTTTGGGATCAGTGCGCTGCTTTGGCTTGTTTAACACCCTCTCCTCTACAGCAGCTAATGGACACTGATGCACATCAAAAAGCTGTCCATAGTGTAACTTCAACTGGTAAGGAATATTTCTTCCATTCCTGCATTGCTTTCACCCAAGGAAGCTGCTGTTAAGCTACGCCTAAAACCTATGGAAACGGCCAGAGGCACTGCATTGACAGTTATAGCTATTCCACAAGATTATTGAACAATCCTCAAGAATTTTAAAGATAAATGTAGCCACCAGAAGAGATGTTTAGAGCAGCCCAAAGTACAAAATAATAAGCATTCAACACTAGGGCTGAAATCTCCCCCCACCCCCAGCCCATGAGGAACATTTACGATGAGCACAGAGATGCCATTTGTTTTCAATATTTGGTGAAAATAACACAACCTCTTCATTTATTAATTTTTAGAAAATGTTATGACATTTGTACAAGGCAATATTGGTTTCTCAGCTATAGATCTTTCACAGACTGACTCCTGTGTTTAACTTTCTAGATTGTAAATAGGTCCCATTGACTTTCATGAGCCTGCAAGTAAGTAAAGATAACTTAGAGGATCAAAGCTCTATAAACTGTGTCATTAAATTTTAAGTCAGAAGCTGCATGTTCTCTTCCCAGGCTGTACCAGCATCTCCCATGAGTGCTAATGAGACCAGTTCTCACATCACTGTTCTCTGGACATCAGAAGAAACAGATTTGATTTTTGTCTTGATTGCACAGATGAAAATAAACAATAACTCATGGAAATCAGTGTACGTACACATGGTAGTCAAACTATAGCTGATGAAGTTTATGTTCATTTTGGGTAGCAGTCTGAAGTTCAGTTCTCTACTTAATATACATCATGCATTGGGTCTGTACAGTAGGTTAGAAGAGCTCATTAGAATCGATTCTTCATGTGTTCGTCAATAATTCCAGGAGTGGGGGAAAAAAAAAAGACTAAACCAAGACTAACAGACTGATCAAGCTCGAGAAAGTTTGAGAAGGAAGACTGATCTGATTTTAGCCAGTGACATACTCCTCCATACCTTGTAGGAGAGTTTTCCTGAAAGTCAGGCAGGGTTTTACTGATAGAAAGGTTTCATGAAGTAGGAAGTGAAAAAAGAGAAGTGGGGAGGACTTGGTCTCTCAAGAACCTTTTCAAGCCAGTGCAGAGACATGAGGGAGGAACAAGGTGAAAGCATCACCCCAATCTTATTTTTATGCATTGTTTTTTTTTTTTCCTGTTATCTTCAAAACAAGGAAAAGTAGAAGTTGCTAAAGAACCTCTAGGACAGACTTGTTTCATCTGTTTACTATACCTAAAGTGCAGAACCAAGGAGAATTTCTCAGTCCTTGAATTTGCTGACTCCAGAACTGGATGAGATCTTTTTTCCCCACCTACTCCTGACCCCAATTGCCACAGGGGGATAAGAAAAAAGCTGCAAGGGAACCCTGATACACTCCGGCCAGCACTGCTAATGCTGGAGGCCCAGGGGCCAGACCCGCAGGGCACACAGTGCAGGGAATGCCTCTGCCCCGCAGCCTCCATATGACAGTTCAGAGTATGTGAAAAACACTCCATGTGGGATTTCTTGCTTCATTCCCCACCTTTTCTGCAAGCTTCTGTAAGGTTTCCTTCCAGAGAGCCAGCTGCTGCCAGTCACCTCAGCAGGGTTTGACTGGCGTCTCCCTGCAAATGCAGGGCTTTCTCTGGAGAAAGAGAGCATTTCTTTCAAAGGCAGTTTTATCCAAATAAAGATGACAGAATTTGGAGAAAAATGAATGAGACAGCAGCCACTAGAGCAAACTCTTGCCATCATGCAGCAAATGCTGCTGCTTAGTACAAGACAGAGGGCAGCATCTAGTGCAGGTTCCAGTTGGCACCAAAACCACAGGGGATATCCTTCACTGGGGCAAACATCACTGGAAAGGTAGATGGTAAAAACTAGCATATCCTGGGCAGGGGAGACCAATAAATCATTCATGAAAAGAATAGGAAGCATCAGAGCCAGGGCAAAGAGAATGCTAATTTGCTTTGCAACCTGATCAAATGGAACAACTGGCCTTGAGGGATGCAGCCATTTTGGGGGTTGATTGCCAGAGTTAATACAGAGCATTAACTTTGCAGCTTTGCTCCAGGCAGAACTTGTCCCAAGTGATCTAAAACTTTCAATGCACTTATTCTATCAGAAGATTTGTGTGTGTGTGTGATTGCCTAATTAATGAGGTTCTTTTCAATATTAATATGCAGAAAAGTTTACTGCCTTAAAGGTGTGTCAATATATACATTTTTCTGGTTAAAGAAGTTTGCCTTTGGCTATTCTAAAATATAAAAGCTATTAATTAAAGTATACAGTGCTTTAGGAAAAAAAAGGGATCGAATTGCTGAAGTCTTTGGGGAGAACTACTACAGAATTTAGGCCAAATGTCTCAATAACTTGATATGGTAAAATGAGTAACCTGAAGTACTTTAGTTACAGATTTTTCAACACCTACTCCCTCCCACCCATCGAAGAATACTGTCAAGTGATTTCAGCCCAAGTGGAATCAAGAAAAAGCAAAATGCACAAACACCTCCCCAACCTGTTGGGTTGCTCCCTGCCCTGCTAGGGACCTACAGGGACCCAGGATGCACAGAGCCCTTGTTATGCGAGACATCACCCCAGCACCACCAACGCTGCTGATCGCGTATGCATCAGCTCTCCTCTCTGAGCCAGCTTGCTCACCAGCCCCATGGCCAACCCCAGCCCCATCCTCTGCTTGGTGCCTGCCAAGGCTGGCACAGCCCCACCATGCAAAGCAAGGGCCAGAAGGGTACGCACAGAACACAGGCAGACCTCACCCAACACTCATTCTTCATTGCAAAGTATAAACCCATCCTCAGAGGAGCTCCCAGCCCTGTGCCTGGGAGAAGCTGACGCGGATGGAGTAGAAGTAACACTATTGCCTTCATTTTTACATTGGGGAAACTGAGGTATGAACACAAAACAGATCTCCAGAGCAATTTCCTCATGATTTTACTTGCCTTAAGGATTTCAGAAATGACTGTCTCCAAGTGATTTTATTAGAGGCTCTACAGGAAGTCTGTGGAAAAGCCAAATGCCAAGTGCTCTGTACAAAGCCAGTGTTCTAGCTGTATGACTACCCTTCCTCCCCAGTGGGTGCCCATATAAAAAGACCACCAAATTAAGTCTGAAATTTTCTTTTCCCTTCTTAAATTTCCCAGAGCATATCACATTATCTTTTCCTACCTGATAAATCCCGCCATGAACCCCTCACCATCAACTGCTTGATGTGCTGAGCACAGCCTCATCCTTGAGGTCTTGCAGGAGAATAGCACCTTTCCGAGGGTCCTCCCAGCCTGCCTGCATCCCAAACTGCTGCCTGTAGATGCTACAACAAACATTCAAGGGAGAGCGAAAGAGACAAAATCCATCATTTTATTCAACCTGAAGGGCTGCTGAGTGAAAACAGCTGATATCCATGGAGCAATGCTGGAGGAAAAGATGAGCAGCTGTGGCTGGGCGAGCTGTGATGTTATAAACAGCCCACGCATCCCCTTCTTAGAGTAGAATGCTTGTGAAAATTGGGTGGGTTTTTTAAGTGAAGGTCTTCTGACAAGTTAACTATTATTTTTGAAAGATAGTACGAGAATTTCATGAGAGATTTTAACAAGCAAGGCCCAGCTGGTTGCTACAAGGCAATAGGAGTATTAGCAGGGTGCAGACAGGCTTGAGGCTCCTTTTGTTTCCTGCTTGCAGGGGTTGAGAGAAGGCTAGGAGATAAAGTCCAAAAATAAAAAATAAGATAGGAAGAACTGTGAAATAAGCCTTACTTTCTTAGCTCTGTGTCACTGTGAGGAAAATCTCTATAATATAGGAGATAGGCAGCTGCTCAATGTAGGATCAGTAGAGTCAAAAAAAAAATCATGATTTATAGATGTTATTTGATCTCTAATAAATACACTGAATACGGGATTTTTGCATGCTGCTTTGATCTCAGTGAAGTGCATTCTAGCTGGGTTGCTGACACCCCTCTAATGAGTGGTGTTAGAGGCCCTACATGAAGAGCGGCTGGTAAAGGTTAGGTGAAAGGATGCAAACTGACATCCCTGTTCCAAAGTAGGTCGAGCTCTTCCAAAGGCCCGGCTGCAAGGGTTCACACAGCTCAGCTGGCTCCTCCTGTAGCAACCGATGCCCGTGCAGGGTGAGGAGTCAGTGCCTGCGCTGCTGAGGACCGGGCGATGCGTGAGGCAGCTCCACGGCTTCCTTCGTGCGTACTGCAGAACGGCTCCACGTGGTCTAACTGGTGACCGCAGCTCAGGAGCAAGGGCTCTGGCAGACAGCACTGACAGCTGCAAAGGACTGGGGAGCTGGCTATAGCAGATGTCTTATATCTGTTACAAACCTATCCTTGGTTCACTTGCAAAATCCTGAACTACGTGCAGCAAAGTTTAAAGAAGGTGCTCAATCTAGGAGCAGTGCATAACAGAGAAAGATATGGATAAAAGCCTTGAACCTTGCAAAGCTTCAGAGGCAGCTACGTGCTGTGCTCAGGCTGTTACTTTATCTGCACAGCTCAGAAGAGCCCCTCCACACACAGGCTTTTTAGGACCAGAACGTCTCCTGGTGCCAGGTCTAGTGGAGTCCTAACTCACACTGACTAATTCACAGCTTCGGTGCTGCAGTACTGTTCCTAATAAACCAGTTAAAACCGGAAAAGAGGCCTTTACCTGCTGCCAGCTCCTGTAATAACGTGTCCTAAGTGTGCTTTCTTCTTGCTCTTTCAAGTCATGCACGCACAAGTTACTTTACAAAGTGGTCTCCTGTCTGAGCCTCACAAACTTGTTTTACTTAAAACAAGTCTCAGATTCTAGCAAGGACTGCCAGAGGGGAAGCAGTGTTATGCTGTATTGCACCACAGAAACCACCCAACTTAAGTGGATTACTCTTTTTGCCATGGGCTGACTTGCTTATGCAGGTTTGCTTTGTTATCAAACGTCTGTTACAACACAGGAAAAAGCACTGAACTGAGCAAGGCCTGTTCTGTGATCTGGATTATCCACTCTGCTTCCCCGTGGGAGCTTTAAGGAAAGACTCTTCTGGATTGACCCAAATATCCTTTCCTGAAAAGCCTAACTAGGGGAGAAGAGACTGACAGCATCTGTCCTTAAAGTGAGCGTGTTGGTGGCCTGGACCTACTTGAAAGATATTCTTAGCCCTTCACTTGGTAAAGCCCCAGATAAGACAAACTTTGGCACTGAGCTGCAGGCTACGAGGATCCCTCCAGTTCCCCTCTCATCAGCTGAGTTAATGACAGTATTTTTCTTCTGCTTAATTTCACTTTAAAATTCTGATTTTTAGATTAAAATTAGCGCACCTAGAACTTTCACAGTCAGGCTACGAGAGTTGGGCTGAGATTCAAGGAAGCTCCTTTTAATCCTGTCTTCTGGGTGTGGGTTTTCCCCAAATCTCATTTCCTATTGTAAGTTTGAATGGCCTCTGACTCCAATTAGCCTAACACAATCAAAACAGAGGGTTGAGTTTCAGAGGATGTCTTTCAGTGGCAGAGTTATCATAGCTCAATGTTGGGCAAAGGTGCCCTGTCTTCCCTGCCTCCACACCTCCCTACCTTTCCAAGAACTGGGATTTTGGTTCCTAAAACATGTGCTTTGGTGAAAGCAGTTTCAGGGCTCTTCTCTTCTGCTCTCCAGGTTTGCACTTTTCAGGTTTTCCCCACATCCATGCAGGCTGGAAACCTCTTCATTAATGCTGAGACTGGTATATACACATGACTCCAAGGTCTAAGATTTTAAGAAAAATACCAAGTATCGTGAGACTCCTCATGAAATCATGACAGTTAGCTAGCTGAATACACAAAGAGAAGCCTTGTACTCTTTCTTTTTCTCTAAAGTTACTTCTATTTTAGAGTAAGGAATCCTAGAAAGAAAAAGAGTGAAATGCCCACAAAAGATCCTTGTGTCATGCAGCAAAATTCCTGGAATAAAACTGCCAGCTCTGTTCCCCTGAAGAGAGGTAGCCTTTGAAGATGCAGTCCATCAGACAATAAATACACCAGTTTGTGAAGGTATTGGAAACTCTTCTTGGAGAAGCCAGGAGCTGCAAGTTGAAAACTGAGTCTGTAAAATGTGAATGATTGAAATACGTCAACTTGAAAGTACTTTCTATTACACTTTAGACAAATAAAGGAACCCTTAAAAAGAGAGGGCAAAATCAAATGAGGAATCCAGGCTGTGACTGGTTGCCCTCCAGTAATTTTGAAACCTGGCTAAATTTAGAGAAAGAGGCCCTGAAACTTCTCCTGAACAGAACTGGTGTTTGTACCTTGAAATGATGCTGAGAATTTCACTTTTCATTACAAGCAGGTTATTTAGGTTTCTTCAGCCCTGGTGTCTCAAGGAATTTAAAACACTCTTTAAAAAATGTGTAATTTTATCAGCTGTAAAATGACTGTGGTGGCAACATCTGCACGTGCTATAGAGCAGCCCATGCTCTCCCTGCTCAGGGACCTGGGGCCATTCATGTCCATCAGCGGAACACAGCAGGTGTCTGCGCTCATGAAAAGCAGGACAGGGTCCTATTCCTTTTAATTTCCAAGGATAACCTTCTCCGTTGACCAAGGATGCCTGGAGAGATGTTAAATTGGCTTTGTTGTTTTCATTAACAATAACAATCTTCTCAACATCATAGACCTCTGGGGCCAATTTAATCCCAGTAATGCAGATTGCTGGGACCGATCCCGAGATGAGGTACCGTGGGGCCAGCTCTGTCTCGCAAGGTGCCTCTATAAGGAAGAGAGCTGTTAACCCAAATTACTTGGCAGCACTAAGAAATTCTAGCAGGTAATTGTTGCAGGGCAGTCAGTCGCGCTCAGCCCCCGTGGCTGCACTAGTTGCTCAGACAAATTGCAGTAGCTCTGATCACAAATTACTGTGATTTGTCAGCTGTAATACAAGCCCAGCTAAGGTTTTGATGCTTTTGCCAGCAACATGTGAAAGAAAATATTTGAGTGAAGCGGTCTAAGCCAGGTTGGGTAAAGAAAATGGGGGGGTGGGGGGGAAGCCAACCTGACCTGCCTGGATTTATTTCATGCGGTGGTGAAACCAGCCCACTGCCTGGATGTAAGACCAGTGGATATATTTAATCTGTTTAAATAACTTCTGATGGGTGTTGGGCTTCTTTCCCCTGGAAATTATAATCCAATCCTGCATACCATGTAAATAATTTAATAACCTACTGTAATCTCTCTCCTCTTGGAACAATTACACATAACACTGGAAACACAAGCACGTCTCTGACAACAGAAGCACCCTTCTGACAGGAACCGCTACTGTTTGAACAGTATGAACTTTTTTTCACTGCTGGAGACCAGAGCAATACCGCATTGGGTGGGAAGTAGGAACTCCACACTGGTTCCCTTCATAGGTTACTGCTGGAAAACCCAAACAACATTTTCTGTGTCCAAGCTGGAGTTTTTGAAGTCCGTTGAGTTCATCTAATGAAAAATGTCAGGTAATTGCAATGACAGTGACTTTCATTATAACAGTGTGTACAACTATATATATATATATATACATAAATATATAGTTATATGGAGTTATATAGTTGTATATATAGTTAGCTATAAATATAGTTACAAATATGTTTTCAATAACCCAGTAGTTAGGTAAATTCCTGTTGAAAATTCTAGCCTTGCAGTGAGACCTTGGAGAAGGACAACCACATTTACCTCTGTGCCTCACAAGAGCCTGTTGCAGAATTGGGTCCATTTTTTTAACAGACTCCTTTATAAACCTGTGTCCTTTACTGAGAATCGGAAAGGACGGTACTTCAGTGTGCATTCATCTGAGCTTTTCTTCCTCCTGAATCTGCATACGCTGTTTGACAAGGAAGCATGCTGAATGTTAATTGTTACTCTAGGATATTATGTTCCTTCTCTCTTGTTAATTTTGGGGGCAGGGTATGGAAAGGAAATCCCTGGTACTTGAAACTTGCTGGAAATATCTGGATGGTTGCTTAAAACAAATGTTTGCCTTACAAGGAAAAAAAAAAAACAACAGTCCAAATGTATTTCTCTTTTAAACAAAACTTGCATAAAAAGCCACAGATTTTACCTGCTGCTGTTGGTGTTCTTGTAGCCACGAGAGGAGATCTGAGTCAGGAACCTCTATGACTTTTTGTCTGGTTGACATAAAGCCTTATTCCTTTACTCTCCACCAATGTCAGAATCTCTCTGTGGCTTAAACCCTTGGTTAACAAGATCCGAATTAGCCCCCTTAACTCCAAGGACACAAGGGAAATGAGTGAACGGAAGAGGTGTTTCATCTTCCAACTCTTCTTTCTGATTCTCCTGAATAGCAGAGAAGCCCATGCTCTCCGTACTGCCTGCACACCTCTCAGGAGGGAAGGGAAGAGGAGAAGGCAGGGAGAGGTACCTCCTCCACCGGTACCACGGGGCCCAGCTGTTGCAGCAGTTTGGGTTTTTATTTGAAGATCCCTGGTGGTATTTCTGTGCAGGGGATGGAGGAGAAGATCTACTCCTAGCCCATCTGAGATGGATCAGCAAGGCGACTGCAGCCGAGCTCCCAACCCCAGCCGAGGGGCTGCGCAGTGCTGCTGGAGAACGCAGAGCCATTAGGTTCACGTTCACTGACTGATGAGCTGCCTGCAAGTGCCTGGCAGGTTCATTTCCAACCCCATTCTTTTAATTCTAGCTCCTCTTTCTTTCATGCGAACCACTAGGGAGTAAGTACTTGAGGGTTTCTACCCAATTACGCCTCCTTTTAACGGCATTAGGAAACTGGGGAGCTGCTCGATACCTAGCCGAGGTAGAGGGAGTATTTAGCATCTGAGAAATGTCCGTGACCTTCCGGATGTAAGGTGGCAGAGCAGCCCATGCTGTGCTACATCTAATATGCATATTCATGGCTCGTTTATTCATGAAAGAAATTACTGGATTAGCAACAGTTTGAAGGACACTGATCATGGAGTTGAAATACATTCAAGTTTCTCACAAATTAGAACTCCATCATCTCTGCAATAAATTGGTAACCATTGTAAATCCTTGCATATCAGTGTTGTTATTGGAAATACTATGTTGTATTTTATTGGATTGGAAACATTTCACAGCTATCAACCTGTCAATTATTTTAGTACAACACAAGGTTTTTCATGATGATAGATGGTGATTCTAAATAATTTTTATAAAGTATTTCTACTTACTGTGGTGTCAGGAAGCCTGCCTGCCTGTGAAATATTGTGATTTTTGAAGCACTCACCTGATAACACTCCTTAATTGTGTAACATTAATCTATGTGTCAATCAAATGCTTGCAGACTAATATATGGATTTCTTTTGCTTAGGTTTTCATAGAGGGGGAAAAATTAAGATTACAGAAAACTGTTGGCAGCATATGAAGGGAGAGGCAATGCCAGACTTGTAACCAATCATGAAAATGCATGTTGTGAAGACTAAAGAAATGATGAACCCTCTTCACTAATGAACTCTACTTTTATTCAGAATGAAGATGTCTTCCAGCAACATGTTTTTGCTTTCTCTTTCTTTCTCCCCACTTCTAACATGCTGAGTGAAAAGAAAAAACCTAGTTCTACATGTCTTGAACAGATTCAAACATCTGTGAATAAATGTGCTAAACATTAGATACCCCCTATTTAAGTTTCAAAGTCCTTTTCAGAGGATAGCAAATGATACTATTTTGCCTCACAGAAAGGAAACTTAATTCACAGAGAGGCTGACTTAACGAAGATCACACAGTGAGTGGGAAGCAGAGGTGGCTCTGGTATCCTACCGAGTATATGAAGAAGTACACTGAGATCCCAAAATATCTGGGAGGTCAAGTAGGCCAAAATTTATTACTTCTAACCTGAAAGTGTTATCCACTTTTACATCCAGCCAGAAAGGCTGAAAGGGAAAGGGAGCCGTCGCTGTGGGGGAACAGGGCCACCAAAGTGATGGTGGGTGAAAGAAAGGCATGGATGGCCCGGCTGGGTGTAGCTCCCGCCGTGGGAGACGAGGAGCCGATGGGGAGATGGGGTGAGGAGCAGCTGCCTTCTCCTGCTGTGCCACTGCATCACCCTCGCAACCTGCCTGGGCAGAGCCATGGAGAAGGCTGCTCCAGACTTTTGTCCTCTAGGATCACAGCACAGAGCAAGTCGCTTGCTTTGGTGACACTGCTCCTTAATCCCTGGTCAGCTTGGGCCACACCAGAGAGGACTGCCTGTGGCTCTCCCCTGTCCTGGGACTATTAGCCTTACTGCACCCTGATCCTTCCCAGAGCCTGCGCCAGCATATAGTCCTTCACCAGCTGGGAATAAATCCTGTCTCAGGCACATGCTGCACTACAGCTCTCTCCTGCTGCTGCTGCTGCTGCTCTGGGCTTTATTGCTAACGTCAAGAGAGTTGGGGCCACAGTCCCATTTACGTGCTTCCTGAGCTTGGTGTAGAATAGAAAACCCCCCAAAATTGCAATGGCACACCCACTATGGTCCTGTGAAACCAAGCCATGTACAGCACAGCGTGCTGGATGTGGAAGTGCACCTGTGTCAGGAGGGTTTCCAGTCCCCACCACGCTGTAACCTGGGCCTCCGATTCCGCCCCAACCCCAAGGGTCTGCACATAGCAGCACTGAGTGCTCCGAATGACCGCGGCAAGACTGGACTCGAGGTGGTCTGGGACTTATCCCTATTTATACACCATGCAGCCTTTTCCAGCCATTAAACTGGTTTTATACGTGCAAGCCTGTTTCAGCAATTAGAGCAAAAAACTTTATAGCTTTTTTGGTTTGAATTGGGCTGGTTTCAAACCCAGGTACTAAAATGGATAAAATTATTTTGAAAAGCAAAGGAATTACACTGTACTCTCAGCTCCTCTGCAATGTGTTATGAAAGACACAAAGATAATATTTGTATAAATTAAAGCTATTGGAGACGTATGGTATTTCAGTTTCTGCTTCATTAAGTTGTCCTCCGGCCCTGAACATCCCTAGATCTATTCTGCAGCACTTTTCTATTTTAAATTTAATCTACCCTGCTGCAGAATGAAAGCTTAAAAGGATATTGCCTCTTTAAATTAAATGTGGAAAAAAATAACAATGGTGGAATTCTTGCTGAAGTGAATGCAATCTATTATACAAGTTCTAGAATTCATAATATTTTCATATGTCTGTTAGCCTCCCTGCTAGTTTGGTGGTACTTTTCTTCACTGTCTCACTATCACCACAATTACATTTTTTTTCATTGATTGTAAGACCAGAAGAAACCACTATGACCATCTAATCTGATTTCACATGTATAATAGACCATAGGACATGTCTGGATTAATTCCTAATTTGATTAAAATTAATCTTCGAAAAATATCCAATCTTTTCCCTACAATTTCCAAGCAATGGAATATCCATTTACAACCCCTCATGAGTTGTTCCAGTCCCTGATTATTTTAGCTTTATTTTTACCAAAAAAAAAAA
>VXAL01001702.1:1080727-1098905 GCA_013399475.1 Chauna torquata
CGAGCCGCGGAGTCAGGGGGCCGCGGGCGCGGTGCTGCGCGCTGGGGCAGCTCCGCTCACCCCCGGCCCTACGCGGCCGCCCGCACCCGAAATGCCTCCGCGGGGCAAGCGGCGGCCCCAGCGGCTGCGGGTTTCGGCGGGGAGCGTTCCCGTCCCTCCGCCCGGCCGCTCCCCGCTCCGCGCCTGCGGAAGAAGCGCACCGCCGCTGTTGGCGGGCAGAGGCACCACCTGTCCGGCGTCCCAGCGCCGGGACACAGCTCACCTCTCCCCCACGCATCCCGAGCAATTTTTGTTCAGTCGCGACCTGCTCCCTACACCCAAAAGCTGCCAATCGAGCGACTTTTTTTTTTTTTTTTATTTTTTAAGATCCGTTTCTGAAGGTTAGTTTCGGGTACTGAATGACTTCTTCCCGCTCTCCTTTCTCTCCTCCCTTCCCTTTCGCAAACTCCCGGTCAAAATCAGGAAGAGTTCAAACCAAACGATACTGTCCTTTCAGATGAGCTCCATCCGGCGTGTCCGCCCAGGGCAGGGCAGTGGAGGTCCTTGAGCCTCTGAAATTTGAAAGCTCGCCCTTAAAACCGGTGCTTACAGATACCTGTACGTGTTTGGTTTAGCAGGGCTTCTGCTTGAATTGTGGATTTTACATTTAAAAAGGGAATCATATTACGGTGGCATCCTAATCCCCAATTCCTAGAAATAGCAGATCTAGGTAACTGATAAAAAATAAGAAGACGCTTATTGATGTATTTTCCACGCTACTGGTTCTCTGAGAAGCACTCCGCGTTTTTGGTAGCCGACTGCTACATTTCTCCCAGAATTAGCTTTTCCACCCCATATAGTGGCTATGTTGTCTGAAATGGTAGTTTTGTTAACAAACAAACACACAAACCGAAATCGCCCACGGCTGGCAGCCAGCACGGATGGAGAAAAGGGGCATCACTTTCCTAACTCTTACCTCTCCTCGCTTGATTTTTAATTTCGCAAACTGTAAGCGGACACCGTGCTGTTTATCAGGATATTTTTTCCCCTGTGTAAGCAGCGAGGGACCTGGTTAATCATCTATCGCAAATACATGTGCATGAGAAAGAAAAGTGTTGATGTTTGCTTGTTCGGGCTGATGGGAATGGCCCACGAATTTAGGATTAAATTACTAATGGTAATCATAAGTCTTTGTTTCCTCTCTCCCTCTTTCTTCTGCTGGGATTGTCAAAGTAAAGCGTGCAACATTCTTTGGACAAAGTCTGCACAGTAGCTTTGCAGAATAAAATAAGCTCTTGTTCCGTCCTGGGTTAACTGGGATCTCTTCAGGTTTTAGCCCGAAGCAGTTAAGAGCGGGGCAAATCCCAGTACTAACTTCACGCACGTTTTCACAGGTGGACCTGTGAGAAGGAAGTGGAGCAGCACTTCAGAAGGGTAGGTTTCGCGGGGGCATTTTTTTCCCCGAGGCTTCGCAGTGCCCAGCATTAAATCCCCGCCGGGGCGGGGGGGTCACTCTGTCGGGGAGGAGGATTCGGGCTTTGCTGGGTGCCGGGGGGGACCCGCAGAAAAAGCGCAGCCGGACGGGAGCCGCTGTGCCGGACGGCGTGATTTAGGGCGTTGATTTGAAGGCACCACATTTCCTTAAAACCGCTACCCAGGCAGCGGAGTGTGGGTGCGGAGCTGCCCCCCGCCGCCGGCCCGTGCCACCGCTGTTCGAGACCCCGTCCCCGGGCTCCCTTCGCCCCGCAGCCGCCGCCACCAACGGCTTCCCCCGTCCGAGCAGCGCTGAACGGCGCTGGAGGGGCTGGGACGGGGCCGTGGGGGAAGGCGGCTCCCGCAGCGTGTGTGTATGGGGGTATCAGGGCGCGCAGAGCCGCGCAGAGCCGCGCAGAGCCGCGCAGCGCCGCGCCTCGGCTCCGCGCTGCCGCCCGGCAGCCCTCCTCCAGGGCCCGCGCAGGGCCCCCCCAGCTNGGGGCTGCAGGGGGGTGCCGCCGTGCCGTGCCTCCTGCCTTTTCGAGCACTTGCGGAGAAGTGCGTGCGGCTCCTCACTGGCACCCTCTGCAGTTTGCTCGGGGGCTGACTGCGGCGTGGGGAGAAGGGGGTGCCCTCGAGACGAGCGGCAACATCTCGGCCTCTTCCGCAACGTCCCGTGAGGCCGTCGAGGGAAGCAGAGAGCACAACCATCCTCCTCCTTTTTCTTTCAGCCTTAGTCCCAAGTCCCATGAATGAGTCGATCCTAATTTTTTTTCAAGGCAATCTGTCTCTTTCTCATCAATTCCAAAAGGTTCAGTCTCATCACAGCCCCCTGTAACACCCAGTCTTGTTATTACTCCCCTTGCCACAGTGGTAAAAATAGTTTTTGGCAGAAAAGCCTGATCCAGAAGCACAAAATCCCCTGTTCAGACCTTGCTAGGGTCAGCTTTCTTCCTGTGCTTAGCTAAGTCCCGCTTCCCACTTGAACCTTGGCATGCTGAATTCACTATCTGGGCCCCTTTAGGAGCGATCAGCTCATAAGCAACAGTAAAACCTTTCTGAGTGACCAGAAGTTGCCTTTCAGGTCTGCAGTAGCCAGTAGAAGCTGGAGATCTATAATTACTGCAGACGTGTCCTGTAATGGCATTTGGTGGCATTCAAAGGTTTCTCAGACATTTCAGAACTTGGACTGTATCTTAGGGAAATTTTCTTTTATGCTTATCTACTTCTCTTGTGAATACAGAGGTACTACACAGATTCCTGGGTGGAAAAAGTGATCTTCCAGAGGGTTTTTAGCTTCCTTGCAAGGAACATAGGAAAGGGAGATGTCAGGGAGAAAGGGAAAGTGATCCGGACCTATACCCAAGGTCACAGAGTCATAACCAGCCAGGAGATCTTCAAGAAAAGGTCTGCCCACCTTCCTGGCCACTGTCTGTCACCTGTTTTTCCAACTGGATCAGCAGGAGACTCTCTCAATTAACAGACCTCTAGATGGTCAAGAAGGAGGGAAGGAAGGTCTGGCCTCAGTTGTGCTTGAGGAAATCCGGGACCAAGCAACCATTCTTTCAGGAAAGACCCGTGTTGCTGCAGGCTCAGCAGCCGTGGCACCAGTGGGGCTACTGGCAGCACAGCTGAACGTGTCCTTGGCCCCTGCAGCGTCAGGGGACTGTCCTTACAGCCCAGGAGCCCACAGGCACACTCTGACACCCGCTGGGACTCGTGCCCTGTCATTCAGACTGATTTGTAATTCCTTTTCATTGCACAAAGTCCCGGACCAAAAAAAATTGCTTATATATAGAAATTTTTTGGAATTCCCTTTCCGGCATTTGCTGCATAAGGATTTAAATATAATCATAAAGCCTCTACTGTATATTCTTCTTTTTGCTCTTTGCACCTTTAGTCCCCATTAGGGATTTTGTTTTGTTTCTGTTTTGACAGCCCCGGTATATATGTTTTGTGGTTGTTCTGTACTGTTTCCTGATTTAATATCAGTGCAGTTACAGGAGAAGGATGCACCGTTAGCATTTTTTGCTCAAAGTATTTTTCAAGCTCCTTTTTGATGTACTGGTCAGGTTTGCAGCTTCCGTGCTCTTGTTGATGAGAGGAGGAAGGATCAGGTTTATTGTGCCCTTTGGGAACAAAGCTCTTTATTCACCTAAGGAAATGCAGCAATCTTCCTACGCTAGCCCCTCCGCATAGATCCAGGTGCAGAAGAAGAGCAAGGACGTATTTACTAGAAAGCTGTTATTCAGGGAAATTAAAGTCCTTTTGTGTATTTCTGAGAGAGAAAGATGAGCAGAACTATTTACAAAGTGACTTCTGCAAGCCTCCGCCTTCCTTCCCAAACATTTTAAAGTCCTAAATATGAGAAGGAAAAAGAAGAGAGACAAAGAAAGGCAACAATTTTGGGGAAACACTTTTGCTCGCTCTTCTTGCCAGGCTGAGGAACACTTCTTTAGCTGTTACCTAGACAGGGGAAAGAAAACAGCTCCCAATCTGTGTTTCTTTTACACATAAACAGAACCACAGCCTCGAATAGCCCCGGATTGGATGTTTTCAGGCTCAGAACGTAAATTTTGCTCCATTTGCCCAAACAAGATATTTGGCTCCTCGTGCAAATTGCCATTTTCTTTCCAGGAAAAAGAAACCTTGTGTATGAGCATGTGTGTCTGTGTGGCTGCTGCACTGTGTGACCACCTCCTGGCTTAAAGCTCACCAGACCTCCAGGCCCTGGAAAAGCTGGAGATGTTCCCTCCATCGGCTGCTCCGAGGGTCCTATGGAGGACCCAAGGGGAGTGGGTCTGCACGGGGAGGGCTCATGAAGCTGATTGCTGTCCCGGGGACAGGCTGCAGTTTCTTGGTAACTATTTCTTTGCTTTCAGAGCTTCTCTGCAGAACGGTTAAATTAATTTGTGTGTGAGAACCAGCAGCACAGCGGTGCTACAAATCCTCACCCAGTGTTTCCCGAGCAAGATGCTCTCCAGCCGAATTGTCCAGTTGCTGTACAGGTCATTCTTAGATGCCATAAATTGTTACCGCATCTCCCTGGCTGGAGAGAGAGCTTGCAGAAAAATGCAGCAAGAAGAGGGACAGGGTGAGGTGCGTGCAGGCTGCTTTGAAAAGGAAAGGTGGTTAGGGAAGGTTGCTTCATTCCTGTGTCTATTTTAATGGCAATCCTATGTGGCACATCGCATTTTCTATATCAAAGGAGATCTTTTCTGTTTGTTTTTCTCTGGTGGGATCAGTTCCTCACATGTTAGTGGATGCAGAATACATACCAACATTTCCAGCATATGCCCTGTAAGGTAGAAAAGAAACAACTCCTGAGCAATCAATACATAACCATGCTAAGTCTGATTCAGTTATCCCTCTTCTAGCCAGAGTCTCTGGCTAGACAGTAATGCAGGTATTAATTTAGTTTTTAAAATATATATTAATACCCACTGCAGCTGAAAAAATAGGAAAAAATCTCAAATTGCAGTGAACTAATCTACACGTACACAATTAACTACTACTTTGTACATTTTCTGAGCATTGTGAAAAATCAAATTCTATTCTTCTGGGCAGCCTTCCCTAAGACTGTCCATGCTGTCAGTGTGAGTGCCCTGTTTATGTTCAACCTTAACTCTGTATTTGCAG
The DNA here is from genome assembly GCA_013399475.1 of Chauna torquata. Classification (NCBI taxonomy): domain Eukaryota; kingdom Metazoa; phylum Chordata; class Aves; order Anseriformes; family Anhimidae; genus Chauna; species Chauna torquata. Next base: position 1,085,819 of record VXAL01001702.1, read on the forward strand.
GTTTTTTAATAACCGTGTTTTCATCCTTCAAACATCCAGGTAAGGAGCTTCACTCCTTTAAAGCTGTGATTACACCTCAGCAACCTCTCTCTTGATGATATATGTGTGGTTTCTGTTTTGTTTTGTTTTTCTTGCTTGAATTAACACGTTTCAAACCTCTAATGTACTTCTTTAATAACTGGTTTATAAAAAAAAAAAAGGGGAAGATAGAGAATTTCATCCAAGAATTCCCAGCTGGAGACATCTGTTCAGCAGCAAGTCACCTGATGAACAGCTCTAACCAGCCAAGTGCGAGTTATTTTTATTGGTTCAATGTTTTTAAAATAGATCTTTTTCTTTTAATTGATACCTTACTAGACACTTCAGTAGATTCCTACTTTTATTTCTCCTGAAGGATTAGTACAGCCCAAACTGAGTGACCCCTTCCAAAACTGAGCTGGCTGGCTGAAACCAGTAGGAACCAGTTAAACGCTTGAAATGAGGGTTTCCACCAGGGTAATCAAGTTTCCCAAGGGGTGATGGATTTGATGTATAGCCTGTCACGATGAGTTGCAGGCACTCAGCACCTCTGAAAATCAGGTCATAGCAGCTTTCTGCAAATCTAAGGAGACGGGGCGTGCGCACGTGCAAGCCAGCGCGAGCCGCAGATGCGATGCGCGTCTTCATGGATCTCGAAAGGGAGGTTGAACCGTTCTGGCTTGAATCACATGCTTTGTCATGCTATTTAGCTGTTGTTAAGCTTAGGTGAGCTTGTAGGACCATGTTGCTGCATACTTGGCCCTAATCCCCTCCCTGTTCGTTTGTCCATCCCGCTACCTGGCTCCTCTGGCAGGGGGCTGGTCCCACCGGTCCCCCTGTGGTGCTGAGCATCCCTCCCGCCCGCTGCTCCCACGGGACCTGCCCAGAGGACAGAGCTGATACCACTTTTATTTTCCCACTTTTCTTCCATTCACTGTGTTGTGTCTGGGAGGACTTTTGAGGCCCATAGCCTGTGCCTGGATTTTTGAAGTCTTTGCTGGAGCAGAACCGTGGTTTGACATTGGGAGAGTGATTTGTCAGATGACAGAGGAGGATGGATAGGAGCAGTAGCAAGAGGAAAAAGGGACAAAGTCAATGAAGACAGAAATGTTGGACTGCACCAGTGCAGGGTCTATAGACCCTCCTGTCCCCCGTCCATGCAGAAAACTCTCAGCTTGCCTGCGAGCAGGTTGCTGAGTTCGTCTGGCATTCATAGACCTAAACTACTCACCCTTCTTCTGCTGGGAATAACTGGAGCTTTGGGCTCTTCCCCGCTCCCCAGCACATGGCAGAGTTCATTAAACGGGTAGAGCGGATCAAGAGCCAGCGCTTGCCCGCACAATCCCGGCAGTGGGCAGCTGGAATGAAGCTGGGTGGGGTGGGCAGCCCCTCTCCTGAGGACCACTGGAGGGGACCATGTCCCCCCCAGCACAGCTTTTAGATGGGGGAGCAGCAGTGCAACCCCAGGTCTGCTGAGGTTCCTGCTGCTGCAGGTGGAGGTGGGACATCACAGGTGGAGAGCAAACTGGGATCTTCCCTTTTCAATTCCTTTTGGAATAGCTTTAATTAACCTTTTCTTATCGTTCAAAAGAAAAAGAGGTTTCTCCCCACTGAGAAAAAAGAGGAAATGTTTTCCAAAAGCTGTATTTTAATTGACCCAGGCTCAGGAGCGGGGAGGCTGAGGGAAGAATTGCTGTCATGAAATTAACTTTATGAAAGAAAAGCAAATCTCCACCCTGTTTAAACATGGGGAAAACATCACAGAGGCATCCTGCTGCACCAAATAGTAAACATGTCCATGTATTATATCACTTATGGCTTCCTTTAGAGTTTTATGATGCTGTTCTCAATTACCGTGTTTGCATTTGTAATTAGAGTGCAGAACACATTGTGAAGGCAAATTATAGAGCTAACTTGTCCTTTCAAAATAACCCATTTGCTCAGTGTGCTCCTAGAAGCTTCTCTGTATTCAAGGGACTCCAGTGAGTGACTGACCTTCCCCACAGAAAGTGTTGGAAGATGCATTTGCTGGAGGGAAGGGAGAGGAGGAGAAACACATTTTGCCCCAGGGTTTTGCTGTGATTGGGTCTGACCTTAAACCACTGAAACTCCTTTTGGTTTCTACAAACACCATCCTCCAGAAGTTGGAGCAACTAATGGAATTAAGGGGGAAAAAAATCAGTTCTCTCGCTCTACCTCCAATGTCTAGTGTGGCCTTGGCCATGCCACTTGACCTTTCTGTGTCTGCCTTATTGGCCAAAAATCTCCTGAGGAAGAGCTGGGATATTACTGCATGATCCCTTCAACATCTAAATGAAGGCGAATAGGCTGGGGCTGCTAGTTTCACTCCAGGATTTTGTTCTTTTGCAGGAAGGCAATTCTGAAAGCAGCTCTTTGCAGATGATGCTTTTATGTGCATTCAGTCTTTGTCCTGGACTCCCCTTGCAGGGGCATCATTCTCTCGTTAGGTATAACGATGACACTTTGCTCTGTGCCACATTGCCCTGAGTGCTCCATTAAGTCCCTGTGCAAAGACGCCCTAGCGCTCTGTTGCTTGGCTTCGCTCAGTGTCTATCTGCATTTCACTGAGCAGCTTCTGGCCAGCTGCACCACATGTGCTGCGCTTTTCTTTGGCTCCAGCTATTCAGCGTCATCAGCAGAGATACAATCTTCCTTTAAGGCAGGTCAATGTTGTATACAGAAGGCTGGAGCCTAGGCCAGCTGTGCACTTTACCTTTGAATGCAGTAGGGAAAAAGCCTGTATCCAAGTCTGAACTTGGATGCAGTAAAGCTCTACTGAGAGTGAAAAGGAAGGAAAGTCTCCAGTTGTTGCTGTTCTGCCCTGTTTGCAATGGGTCTCTGCATTTGGGCTATTTCATTTTTCTGCCAAACCTGCACTAAGCAGGAAGACTTGAGTTTAAACGGGTTCCCCTGCAGATGCAAGCAACATTTACACCTCCTGTACCTTAGCTGGGAGGGCGCAGGAAAGTGCCCTGTTGCAAGTAGCTCTCCCATAAGCATGTTCTCCTCATTCCTGGCCATGAGGAACTGTCTTGGCTTTGCCCTGCAGCCAAAGTTTGGGAAAATTTCAAGCTCATTGCTGGGTCCCTACTTTGCACAGCCCGCTGGCGTCCTGTGCTTGTGCTCAGAGTTTTCACGAAACCATACTGGTCAAAACTGAATAAAGGATGTGTCCTCTCAGGCTGGCAATGTTTGGGAAAACAAACAGACAAACAAACAAAATCACAATACGGTCTTCACAGGATCTTTTTCTCCTTTCCTTTTCACCATTCTTCCCACCATGAAGTTATTTGTATTGCTTTTACTTCTGCCACAGATAATTCCTCTTTTTTTTCCAATACAGCTGCTTTAGAAATTCACCATAACACTGCCTCTCCCCATGCCAATGTCCAGATATTAAATTAAGTTCTTGGTGTCTCTTGTATGGGTCAGGAAAGCTCAGCTTTCTGGCAGGTGTTTGCTCCTTCTGAGCAAAGGTTAGGTCACCTTCTGATGATTCATTGAAGAAACTGGTTTTATTACTTTCCCTGGATACGGGAGAGCTTCCTGAAAGAGAGAAATTGCAGCACGTGGGATGACCATCCCAGAACGAAGAGCTGACAAGGGAGCTAGCCAGAAATTATGAGTTCAGCTTCACATCTAGTATCGTTTTTTGGGGGTTTTTTTTGTTTTTTTTTTTTTGTTTTTTTTTTGTATTGTTTAATGGCATTAAATCCAAGAATGTGTCTGGAGGAATGAGTCTGAACTTTATAAACTGTAGGATTATTTGTGAAGCAGGTTACGAAGGACATTTTCTGCCATTCATATGAGGGAAGGGAGATTTCAGTGTGGGGTTTTACACTACCAGATGCACCCTACATTCCATAGCTGTGTGCTTAAAATATGGCCCAGGTTCACTGAGCAATGTCAAAACATGTCTGCCACGCTGACCAGGGAATGAAATACAGCTGTAAAATGGGCAAGCTCAGTTTTGCTGGGGGAACAAAAGAGCGAAGGGCGTTTGTCATCTGGCAGATCAAATTTGAGAAACACCTATTGTTGCTTGCCTAGCAGGGATTTAAAATATATACATCATCACCCTGCCTTTGTCGCCGGTAGTGCAGTTTGCTTTGCGATGCCACAGGCTGCTCAGGCAGCTGAGCGAGGCAGGAGCTCTCCCTTTCGCTCCCAGCCCGGCTCCAGCACCTCGCTCCCAGGGAACCACGCAGACTGCCAGCAGCCACCTGTCAGCGAGGACAAATTCAGAGAGATGGCCAGCAAAAAAGAACCAGATGCAATGTGTTGCTGTTTTTGTTTGTTTGTTTTTGTTTTTGTTTTCCTGAAAGGTCCATAGTTTTCCTAAAATTTCAGCTTCCTGCGTTTTTCTTGTTTAATGAAAATCTGTTTCAGCGATTGAAGTGAGAAAACATCCTGCATGTAACACATGGAAGACTTTTTTGAATAAATGTCCTTTAAAATGAGAGACCTTAACCTTAAAATTGCAATGATATTTCAATATATAGCACAAAAGAAAATTCATGTTAGAATTCATAATGTGATTTTGAAACACCTACAGTGGAGTACCCATGTTTTCTGACAGTGCTCATAAGAAGAGTAGAAGATAAGCATCTAAAAAAATAAATTTAAAGCTCTCTACTTGATGGTATCCTTGCAGCTTGTGCTGTTTTGAACCTGTCAACTGCTTAAGTAACAGCTTGTCAGTGATATCAGCCCAGCCGAATGCGAGACTCAGTAGTACGGCTGCAAATTGTCAAGAGCTGAGTGATCTCCCGGGATGTGATTTATGACTCCATGAACAATGACAAGCGAGGAGAAAAGGCCCTGGTAATTTAGGAAGCATTTGTGGAAACAATTAGATCACTTTTTTATTAGGTCATTTATAGAATTCTTCCCTTTAAAAATTAGATCTCTGATGAGTGCATTTTTCACGCACTTGGATGCTTTGTCCTATTTTTCAGCTGAGGGAAAATCCTGGGCTTTCCTTTGGAAATGTTGCTGCACAGCACCTTCCACCTCACGGGGGATGTGAAAGCTGCAGGAGAACACGGGACGTCCTGAGCTCAGCCACGAGCCTTTGCCTGTCTGCAGCTGAAGCCCTTTGCAAAGACAAATTCCTGCCAAGATCCTTGCAGGAGTTGTGCTGCTTTCTGAACTGCTTTCACACCACCAGCAGCTCATATCGTTTTGCCAGCCTGACCTTTGCCTATGGCAGGGCTGCAGCCTCTGTCTCAGTCACCGGAAAGTCTCTAGCACATGTGATACCAATAATGAAAACTTGCACCAGGGTTTTCAGAAGTGCTGGGGTTTGAGTTCTTTTATCCTGTTTTTGCCGGTTCTTCCAACAGCAGAATTACTTAGTAGTTACTGTATTGCCACTTCTGATCTCTTCAGCAGTGGTTTGTCCCTTCTTCTGGGCCCAAGGGCTGAGCAGTGCGAGGTCTTGGCTTTTTATAAGGAGCTAGTGGCATTTCTCTAGAAGTGCCCCATGTCCTGCTGTACCATCCCTTTGAGCTTGGGAACGTGCCTCTGTTTGCTAGCGTGCTAGTGAGAGACAGCAAACATCTGAAAAGACAAAGTCACCAAAATCTGTCCCCTGTCTCATTTGCTTTCCTGGAAGCTGTTGGTCAGTGCTCCCATGTTGCTCTGCCCCACTGAAAACAAGACTGCCAGCTTCGGTACCCTTGGGGACGATACGGTCACAGCATCATCATTTCTGAGCTCTCTTACAGAGAAACTGGCTCAAAAAGTGACCGAAGCCACCTGGCATCCCTGGAGCTCCCTGGAGCCAAGAGGCCTCAGCATGGGCTCAGGTTCCTGGGATGGGTCTCAAGGTATTTTGCACCATCACTAAATCCATTAAAATGGGGATTTCTGCTATGAAAAATAATGAAAGATCAACCTGGAAAAAATGAGTTCTTGCTGTAGAAAGCCCCATTTCCCTCCTTCCCTTTCCTTTAAAGAGAGGAGGGAGATCTTTGTATTTCTGCAGCAACGTGCATTGTGGGATGGGTAAAAGAGCTGTGCTGTGCCATATTCTCCAGCCCAATGAGAGTGAAACTTATTTGCAGCTTTGGGTTTTATTATTCCCTTGCAAAACCCTCTTCTGTTGTGCTATGCACTAGCAAAAATCCTTTTTATTGCCATTAAAAATGCAGCTGAGGTGCCCATTATTTTTTATTATTATTATTTGTACAGAACTCAGCAAATAAAACAGTGTCCTGGATAAAAGGTGTGTCCTTTCTAGTAAAGCACAAAAAAATCTTAATCTTTGGTCCAAGAAGCAGTAGATTGCCACAAACAGTCGGCAGCTAAAATCATTAATCTTTGCAGCTTGCCCAACTGGTACTAGTAGTAAAGAAGATAATACACTAGCAGAATCAGTGACCCACTACAAATTGGTCCTGAAAGGTCCACCAGCCTAAATAGACTTTTGCTGATCCAACACTTGTTAGGAATCCCAACAAAGAGACTATTGGCTCATCTGATGAGCCGCTCACTATTGGGCCTTTTGCAATGGCTGGTGATGGATGACCATACCCTCTTTGAGGGGGAAGATGCAGCTCCTGGTATGGGGCCTTTTCTCATCTTAAATTTGTACTCAATAAATCACAGGTGCAGAAGAGACAGCATCAGTTTCATTACACCTACATGCTCCAGTATCAATCATGCCAACAAAACAGACTGCATACAGTTCATTTCGGGAGGCTCTTTCTGTTCCAATACCATTTCCATTTCGTTGTACTTTAACATTCCTAAAGTGTTGAGTGTCCGCAGCGAAACACTGGGGGAGAAGGATGTGATGCGCTGTAATTGCCCTTTCGACACGAGGCTCACGTACTTTGGTTTATGATCCCTTGCTATTGTTAAAGGTAGAGTCTTAAGTAATTTGGTAAATAGTACCACCAAGTCTGTGGTCATCACACATCGCTTTCATTTTTAACCTTGCTTTTTACACTCTCCTCTTTACCCCAGACCTTTATTCTGGGTTGCAGCAACAGCCCTGGAATAGTTCCCCTCTGTGGTTATAATATCATTTTCTATCTGGTTTATGATATTTGTTTAGATGATACTATAATCCCATACTTACCCTTTTACCCAAGCTAATTACAACAAAGAAACAGTTTCATGGAGCTTCTTCTGTGTTTTCTCATTTAACAGAGTTTCCGCCGTGTTCACTCTGGTTTGTAAATATCCTGGGACCTTTGAGAGGTATGTCCATTACAATTCACAGGTTATGAATGTATTGCAGAGCTCCCACATTGTTACGTTAATTTCAATGTCAGCCGTTAACATACACTTAAAACTAAGGAGGCTTTAGAGCTTTCAGACTTTGCATTTAATGTACATAATCAAATACCTTCATGCCATTAAATGCATGTCTAACACTAATCATAAAAATTGTACTATGTTTTTCAAGTACAATAAAAAGTAATAGATTATTATTCCCTATGTGTGTCCAAAATCCACTTTGCCATCTTTATACAGGAAGAGTAATTTCTTAGTGCCCAATTATACTCTGATTTGCATAGGAACAACTATGTTTCGTGCAATTAAGTTATCACAAAGTCCCATCATTCTGTAGCATTCTGTTAATCTTTAACTAAACGAAAAGCCATGTCAGCAGAGTACCAACACAGAAAAGATGGGTGTTCAAAGGAACTGCAGTAGGAGCACATTCACGACTGTCAGACAGAACAAGCCTTTCAAAAGGACACTTCCATTCAGTTTAAACCTACAAGGGTGTTGGGCTGACACCTCCATTTATTTGCTGTAGTGCTATAAGGAGAGAAAGAGAGAGAGTTTCAGTCTTATTAAAGCAGTATTTGGAATACAAAAAAGGGATTCTTTTCCTCTGCCTCAGCGGCAGATCATAAAACAAGAACAGCATTAATGCAAGACAAGAAGTGTCGGTACTAATGTGCAGCTAAGAGACTTGTTTTTCTGTGAACCCGCTACCAAATCTATTTACTTGTTTGTTTACTCATGATCAGTAAGGAGGCAAAAAGGAAATCTATTTTTAAAATCTATTTAGGAGTACAGAAGTCCTAGTAAATAGCATCTCTCTGCCACATCCTTTTGTGGATGTCTGGTCCATGAGCTAAATACAGGTTGTGGCTAACAGCAGTGGCATGGTTCAGTGATTATTCTGGTCAGGTACCTGAAGCAGGTTCAGTTTTACAAGATTAAAATGGTAATTGGTCTCTGAGAGGACATTGGAGTTCAAAACATGATTATGTTCGTAACAGATCCTTAGCTGGTATAAATTGGCATTAGTCCTTCATAACCAGGGGAGAGAGCCCAGCTGCATCTCTGACCCCATTTCCTCTCAAAATATGGAGTGCAAAGTGATATTTGAATATGTGAATATTGCAGGTAAAAGTTTGCAAATCGGTTGTTTCTGATAAGGAATCAATCAAGGAAGCTGATTTCCAAAGCTTCCTTGAACTCAGAACAAGCAGGCTTTTCCTGCTAACGTTCTCATCATTTTAACTAAAAGCTAGGACTTACCTTTTGTGTTTTGTCTTGGGGTTCTTTACTTCTGTGAATATATATTATCTGATATTCATTTTTCTCGGTCAATCTGCAGAAAATGTTTCACTTTCAAGGTTGTTTCTAAATTTTTATATTTTTCATTTTTTTATCTCAATTAAAAATAAAGCAAGCTGTGAGTCCCCTTTGTAGTTCTTTTATCATGCTACCAACTCTGTGCATTTTTCACCTATACACTAATAAAAAGGTCTTTTAAATATATATAATATATATATATACCTCAGTAACTGCTTTTAGGGCTACTGTCCAAAGAAACTTTTCTTTGCTTTCATTTGCATTGTGCTGCAAAACCCAGTTTTAACTCAAAAGAAACTGTAAAGGACTCTTTGTTATCTTCATTTTGGCCTTAATCTATAATGAATATTAATAGCACTTGTAAAGTAAGGTACAGATTAAAAGCATTAAAACCTAGCTTGGATGTTTTCAAAGGTTGCATGCTGGGTAACATTTCTGGAAGTGCCAAAGGGCCAGATTTGTTAGTGCAATTTTAGAAGTGACTTCGATTCCTCTTTGTAAAGCTGTATAAAACTATGCCAAAGCACAAACTGCTATTTTTGCAAAGTTCAAAAACACCTTAATCATCACCAATTTAAAATAAAATTGAGGTGCTTTTGCAATTCCTTTTAGAAACTTGTTTGTACATTAAAGTCTCCATCTAAATAGCTTCCAAAAATGGAACTTCATCGTTTAGATTTCCTTGGAAATTGTCCAATATAGTCATTGGCATAGCACAGGACTTCAGCCGCAAGTGAAGTCCAAGTGATAGATTTTGTGTGGAAAAGCAAAAAGGCCATTTGCATGGAACTGGGTTCTGCTCCTGCCACTGATTGCCAGTGACTTTGGTCCCAGTCTACCAGGATTCACAGAAAATACTAAAACCCTACCATTGCACTTCTAACATTGCATCCACCACTGAATGTTGATGTCCTCACAAGGAGAGCATGCGTGGACCCTGGACGGTTTCTACCATCCATTTATATTCCCATCTGCTGCCCTGAAACAGCCCCCAGAAGATTCTTTCAGCCACAGAATGGATGATGAAATGCGAACCTCTTTCTTCAGTCCGAAAATAAATTGTCTCAAAGAACTTGCAAGTGTTACTACCAAAGAGCAAGGGAAATAAGAAGGATGTGCTTCTGTTTTTGACAATGTGTGTGATGAATTATGATGGGGCTAATTACATCCCATTGGGTATCAAGGAAGTGGGACTGAATGCTGTGTGGAAGAACATGTGCAAGAAAGCTGTGGTTGTAGGAAACTGATTTAAAGCGTCTGAGGATTCCCTTGAAGAACATTTCTTTCGCCGCACAGTTCTGAAGAAAGTTTGTCATGATGGGGAGGGAGGAGAAAGTCATTGCACCATTTTTTTGTGTGTTGCTTTGTTGGTCAGGAGGCAAAACACTGGCGTAGAGCACTGGCTTTACTGAAGTAAAACCTTAATCCATTCCTCACAGAAACCGATGGGGCCCAGATTGCTCCCAGGCAATCAGAAGCGATGGAAATAATTCTGCAAAATGTTCTTATAAGCTGGTAAAAGAGCTGATTTAATAAAATTATTACACTGTCAGTTTATGATTTTACTCAGAAATCTTTTGGCCTAGTTCAGGTTAAAAGAAAAAGTCACCAGCTTTAGTTCTTCTGAAAAAAAAAAAAAAAGACTCAATCATTTATTAGATGAATGAAGATATCAATTTCTGTTTAAACATTAACAAGGTGATGCCAAATATTAGTCAGTTCCTAATAATTTTGAGGGATTAAAAAGATAATAAAAGTAATAGTCCATTACATTACCTACTTCAGCAAGATTGTAATGAATGTAATAAATTCCAGATCAGGGTTATAACAACTTCCATCTATTTAAAATGAATTTGTAGGGTTACTTTCATTAACTATGTATATGGAGAAAATGATCTGACATATTACTTTAAAAGAGCTGTAAAACCGATTAGAAGGAAATATGCTTCCCAGACAGTGATCTAGGCCGCTGGGGAAATTTTATCCCTAGGAAGAAGGGGAGAAGAGGGAAAGGAAGAGGAAGGCATCCTAGAAGATGCTATTACATCATTGCTCCAGCATGCCTCCGAAGCCAGAGAGATGCGGGCAGTGACCGTGCTCAGAAGCCAGGCAGGATGGCAGCTGCTTTCTCTCCCGGCTTTTCCTTTCCCTCCGCCCCTGCCTCTGGAGAGGATGGATCTGTTAATGAAGGAAGGGTTCCCGCACGGGGGATTTGTGTGTGGAAATGAAACTGCGCATGGTTCTGGTCTGGCCCTTTGGCAGCCCAGGGGGAGGCTGCGGCATTAAAGGGGACGGTGGCCTCATTGCTCGGAGGAGACAAGGGACCTAGCACTTGACTGCACTACAGAAATTACTGCTGCACCTAGAATGCAGCCTTCATTTATCAATTTCATAGCAAGGGGGAAAGGGAAGGGGAGGGGGGAAACCAACGTCTGCCTGCCTTTCTCAGCTCACGCTACATCTAGCCACCGAGAGCCCTCCGAATCCAGCCATGTGTGTTATAAAGAGTCTTGGATAAAGTAACTTAATACTAATGATTTATTCTTAATTGGACCTCTAAGTGATTAAAGTGGCAGTAATGAATGAGTAACATCCTTCTAATTCCCTTTTTCCATTTGGCTTGGGCTGAAGGCCCTTTCTTTGTGCAGGGTTTGACTTGGGGGTGAGCAGTGCCAGTATTTTTTAAGCTTTTAGTAGCATGCCCAGAATAAGCTGCTTGGATCATGTTTACAATAAATGACTCCATAAGCATGCTACCAGGGCATGGATTTTTTTTTTTTTCTTTCTTTCTCCCTTTTTCTTTCTTTTATTGGATTAGCCAATTATGAGGTTAATGAATATGCATTTGGCAACCCATGTTTGCGAGGCCAAGTCCCACGTGGGCATCAAAGAGTTGGAAATGTGCGAGCGTAAATATCAGCTTTGTCAAAATATTGATTCACTTTAAAAGTAACACAGTGCCTCTCCCCTTGTGCTAATGTGCATAAGGATAAACCAGCTTTACATATTTTTTTAATTTATAAGATTTAATATTGCCAATTAATTGACTGAATCAGCTGCGATTTTCAACTCTATACTTCAGTGCTCTCTCCCTGCTTTTTCAATTTAAAAATGATTGTTACCTTCTTTAAAACAGAAAAATCCATTAAAAAACATAGCATCAACACTTTCAAGGAATACATGCATGCTGAACAGCACCATGCACCGCACTGGCTCGGTTGGCTTCAGCAGGAGTGGCCCGAGCAGCCTCAGGAGCCGGCACAGCGCACGGGGCCGTGCCCAAAACAGCCGGCGGCAGGGCTGGATCCAGGTGCAGGCTGCTGGATTTATCCCAGGATGCTGGTTAAGCACTCGGTGGCTAACCCACGCTGAAATTAGCTGCTGCGCTAGATAGGCAGTTATTTGAAATTAATTTGGGTGTGCTTGCACACATGCCCCAATTATACCGCACAGTGCAATGTAGATAAAAATGTACCACATGCGCCATATGGTAGTTGGCATAATGGTGCTACGATTGGGTTGTGACGTAGCAAAGCTGCCATAATGCAAATAATAATAATAATAATAATAAAAACTAATAATAATGCTTAGGCTTCTTTACACCAAAAATCTGATTACTCCAGACAATATCCCAGCTCTCTGTTGCTGTGTTTCTTGCATGGCTGTGATAGGTTTTGAAACACCCAGCTTAAGTGTAGTGGGAGCTGATGTATTAAACCAAAACTGGTATCAGATAAAAAATAAAAAAAAAAGACATTTAGCACATTTGGGATTTTTCTTCTTTAATCCCTGATTCAGGAATATTTGACTGTGAGAAAGCTTTATGAAATACCATTTGATTTCATAAGATACTGCTGGAGATGATGACTACTCAGCAAGCGTGAAAGCTCCCTCACCTGATTCTGAGGGCAGATTGCTATCGAAGGCTGCTTGCCGTCATGGGTAATAAAATTGCTCTGCGGGTGTTGATAGAAACTGGCTAATTAATAGACCATTACTGTGCTATCATTGACTAACATTAGAACCGTTTGAGACTAGTTACACCAGCAAAAATCTGGAGGAACTCTCCAAGCCTGGTGAAACTTGGATTTAATGATAGGCTTTGACCTGAATTTTAGGAGCGTAACATTTTTTTCAGGCCATGTCCTCACTAATGTCTGAATTGTGTGTGTGCTGTCTATGGGACAAACCCTCACATAGTGTATGCTTGTCTCAGATAAAGGGACAAATGGAGGGAATATCTCCTCTCCTCTCCTCTCCTCTCCTCTCCTCTCCTCTCCTCGGCTGTTTTCTCAAGACTTCAGGGTCACCTTGACAAACTAGAGTGTGCAAGTGGAGAAAGAGTCTGTCACATTTGGGTTTTCTCAACCCTGTGGTTCCAGTGAGGGATAATCTCAGTTAAACATCGTCTGGGATGGTGCAATGATGATTCAGGAGAAGGCTGACAAGGATATTAGTAGGGAGCAGCAGGGAGGAGAGAGGG
>VXAL01001702.1:1099008-1143122 GCA_013399475.1 Chauna torquata
AAGAAAGAGAAGTAACAGCAGCACTTAACCCAGGAAGAAAGAGTCAAAGTGATTTCTGAGGCAGTGGAAAGGAGAAAGTATGAGGAAGAGTAAGCTGATTTATGGGGAGCAGGAGGCCAGAGCCTGCCAAAAGTTGAAGGAAATAAAAAACAATAATTAAAAATTAAAAATAAAATAAAATAAAATAAAATAAGGCAGTGAGCTTGGCATTCTTATTGCTGGAAGCTAATCAGCCTTTGCACCCTCGAGGCTGGGCAACTCCACTGAGCGCCTCAGGAAGCATCCCCAGAGCTGCCTGCGGCTGCTTGAGTGAGAGGAAGGTGGGCAGAGCTCTCCCTGCTTCTCTCTCCTGCAAAGCTGTTTCTGCTCAGTCCTTTTCCACAAAGCAACACCACCTTCAGAAGAAGATCTCTAGATATGTCACTTGGTGGGGTCATGGGAGTCGTTTCCCCTCTAGACCCCCAGAACAAAGTGTATCAAGCCATCTTAAAATGGGAGAAACCTTGAATGCACAACTCTGCTCCCTGACAATCCTTCCAAATTCTTGTGAAGAGCCTCATCCAGGTTACAGAAAGCTCCCAAGAGGACTTGTTCTCTTCAAGGACCAGTTAGCTGTACAAACATGCCATTTGCTTTTGCATCTCTTTGAACTATCCTCAAAACACCAGAGTAATAATTGGATACCCTTACCTCTGCTGGCCTGTGCGGCGTGGGTCATATATGTAAACATCAAACTCAAATAACAACCCCCAAATTTAATTTATTTCTACCTAAACAAGTTCTTTTATCATAAAGCAATAAATTTGTCTTGGTGCTAGCAATTTGTTGCGGGTGACATAACACTGCAAATTGATTAATCGCTACTGTACACGACAAAATGAGAAAAGCAAGGAATTATTATGAATAGCGTCCATCTGATACAGTAGGGATTCATTATTCAAAAGTGTTAGCTAGTGGTTAGCTATCCCCTTGTTGCAGATTACATTCATTTGCAGAATCCTGCATCATGCTTACACAAATCAACAAACACGCATTTATTAAGACATGGAATGAAAGCTATTAAAATGTGAAAAATTGCCTTTTTCTATTAAAAAATGAGTCAAGTTTGGTGGCAGCTTTTTTGGTGGGGGATGTTTCTATGTGGCTGAAGCAAAGAGGCTTATTCCATTATTTCTGTGTTTGCATCCAGAACCAGTCACATCAAGCTAAGTGTATTGATATTGGTCTTTACTCTCCTACAGTGAGCCTTCATACTGCAGGCTGGAGTGTTTGGTGTACCAGGAGTGTTGGGTTAAAATTATATATGCAATAAAATAGGCTTTCTTTGCCTTTTCAAGTGCATTCTAATTTTTGGCATTATATTTGTGACCACCAGCTTGCAATCATGTCTGAGGAACTTGTTCTGCTTGAGGTGAAGTACAAATGTGGAACAAAAGAAGAGCTCTTCCCTCTGATAAAGTACAAAAAGAGTTTTAGGGCCAAGATGCTCCATGTTTCCCACACTGAACACTGGACCTTGTTTGAAGTATGAAATTACTCTGGAAAAACAAATTTCAGATGCAGACTACAGAAAAAGCATGATCTGGATCCCTTCCTTGGTTAGTGGTCCTGGTACCTGAGGGTCATCAATCTCTTAGGAGATGAGGAGCGAAGTTTTGTATGTCCATCTCTATTGCACGAGTGATGTATCTGAGCTTGTCATCACCGTCAGGCAATCCATGTTCTCTGTGTAAGCAGCTCTTGGCACAAGGACACAGGAAAAAGACAGGTTTAGCTTTTGAGGAAAGGCATGAAGAAAATACAGTCTTTTCTTCTGTTTCTGTTCCAGAAGCTCTTGCACTCCTACTTTGTGATGCCTCTACAGATAATAGGATTAAGGGCATCAAACAGTAAAGTCTCCCTGTCTCCTTTCCTGTCTCTGCACCTCCAAGCAGTGCAAAGAGCTTGTCCTCCTCTTCACAAAATTGCTTCTCTCATGCACTGCCTGTGGAAAGAAATGCCCTAACTGTGGGAGCAGCAGCTCAGCCTCTGAGCTCAGGTCTCCTTCCTTTTAGCTCTGCTCTGAAATGCCACAGATTAAATTGTTTTAATGGCTACTTCTAGTGGATCATCACTGAAGTACTACCAAAAGGGGACCCTCTTAATGTTGCTAGAGTTTTGAAGCGATGTTAGTGGTTCCACTTGGGTGTTCTGTGTAAGAAAAGAAAACAGTACTGAAAATGAAATCAAGCATGTAAAATAAGCGTGTTAGGTCTGTGGTACATATTAGTGCATTCTGGTATTGGTTATTGGTTAGTCTTTTAGGCCTGGCTTCATTAACATGCTGGGATTAGATTACTTGAGATAACGGATCTTGCCCTGAGAAAAATGTCCCTGAGTCTGTTACTCGGCTCCTCTGAGCAATGTAAGCGCAGACAGCAAGACGGCTTTGCACTGTGAGTGGCTTCTCCTCGCTCGGGTCCACCAAAGCCACGTGGATCTCAGTAACCATGTCTTTGCACACCAGAATCACTGAAACCATGTCACTTCCGAGGCCAGAGCTGGAGCCAGCTGGAGCCGCCCTCCTGGTTTTGGTGCTGCTGCAAGTCTGGTCTGCATTTCTAAAGAGGGTGCTGCTGATTTCTCCTGGAGCGCTCACAACATTCGGACATCACCAAGCTGTCCTTTCCAGGCTGTTTTAGGAACTTTCAAGTCATGAGTACTGGCTGGCTCATTTAAAACAGGAGTGTGGCATGCTCCTGGAAAGGACAACACTCTGCTCAGGGGTGGTGTCTCTTGGGAAGAAACCCGGGAACATTCTTACACCTGCCCTGCCCATGCCCCCACGCCACATGCCCCCAGCATGGTCAGAGGAGGATGGCAGTGATGCTGTGGGACAGGTCTGCAGCGAGATGGGGATGCTGAGCTCTCCCCCAGGTGACACAAAACCCTTCTGTGGATCTGGGGCTCACCAACTGGTGCCATCAGGGTCAGCAGTGGGGAACCCACTTACTGCTGAAATCCCGAATCTCTTTGGTGGTTAAATCAGATTGTGAGGCTGTGACCAGGTCTGACAAGGATTTAGGAGGCAAAGAGATGGGATGTTTTGCTTATGCCTTCAGGGTCAGCTAGAGTATAAAGTAATGGACATTATACTCCAGATCAGCTGAGTTTTAAATCTAATTCTGATTCAGCAAAGTGGTTTAAGCACTTTCGAGGCCGCCACATCACTGGTCTATGTAGAACCGCAACAGGGTGAATTCCTGCAGCACATCAGCTCTTGGCCATTCATCTCTATGCTAGGTAAGCCATTTCCATCAGCCACCTACAGCTTTAATGAGAAGAGTGGGGTAATAAAAAGAAAGATCTCTGTCAGGGTAGTCCTGCTTCGCCCTGGGAGTGTTTCTGTGTTGCTGTGCAGTGCAAACTTAATCTTTCTTGATGGGTGATGCGCGTGGACAGTACGTACTGCATGCATTTGATACTGAATCCTTTATATAGCTCAGTGATCCCACATAAACATTGCAGAAGCAGAGGGGACCCTGGGCAGGGAAAAGATCTGTCTTAAATCTCTGTGTCTGTCACATCACAACATCCTTCTGTAATGACATGCAAACTTCAGAGAGGCTGCAGCATCTCTGTCTTGTCAGGGAGACACTTGGCTGTTAATGACTAACTTTCCAGTGACAGCATTTCTTTTTGTAGCTTGCTTCCCTTTGGATTTCTGCAAAAGCACCCACAAAATAAATAGATAAATAAAATCAATCCGTCAAAGGGCAGGCGGCTTGTGTAGGAGGACAACAGGAATCCACACCCCAGCCGATTGAAGCTGTTTGGGAATTTTTTTTTTATTTTATTTTAACGGCAGCATCTTTCTTTCCTTCCCTCTTGGGCCCTTTACATGAAGAAAGAATGGGGCTTTGCAGAGACGACTTCCTGTTTGAAAGACAGAGAAGTGACTTCATGCAGGATAAAAAAAGGGTTTGAAATTCAGTCACAAGACAGCTATAAACCAGTGGTTTTGATAGTTGCTTAAAGCACTTGAATACCCAAGAAGTGCGAAGCTGCTGAGTGTGCTCTGCTAACAGCCTCGTCCGGAGCTGGTGGCGGTTGGTGCAGCTTTGCTGAAGTCAGGGCAGCAAATCAGCCTGATAGCTGGGCCTGCAAGATAAATGTTCATGGAGGGAGAAAGTTCCCTCTGGATAGCACCGCTGCAGGAAAAAATGGCTCATACACGTCTCTTTATCTCTTAGTTTACCTGTTGTCATTAATAGATCTTTAATAGCTCTTTTGGGACTGACTTCTGAATCTACATTCGGGACAAAGTCCTGTGAAACGGCTGTTAATGGTTCCTGCCTCAGAGACAAGCGAGGGCTCCCTTACCAAGCTGCTGCATGCAGTCAGATAGACCTGTAATTCTCCCTAGTTCCCTAATTAAAGAGTAGCGAAACCTTAATCTTTGCTATAAATGCTTTGTCAGTATGCAGTAGCGGTCTGCCTGCCGAGTTAAGTACATCAGAGGTTTCATCTCCTTACAAATGTTGACCTCCACCATAGGCATCATAAGTTACACTGGCAGAAAAAAAATCTTGCAAGTGCCCGGACTCTCCAAGCCACAGAGCTCAGCAGGGTGGATGTGAGGTATCTCAGGCTGCTTACAGCCATCACATGGGCTCCCCCGAAACCTAGGCTGAAAGTATTTGGTTACAGATGGGCAACAGCTCTGCAGGGCTTCACCACAACCATCCTGAAATATCACCCTGCAGCTTGGCCTCTGGCCTCACCTTGTTTTTCAAACCACAGAGATTCACCCTGTAGGCAGACCATACAAATTAGCAATTAGACGAAATGGACGCTCCTGGAGGGAATGGGAAGAGAAACGGGGCATGCAGATATTGGTGTAGGTGTAGGTGTGGGTATAAGTATAGGCATAGGTATATATTTGTTCCAAGGTCATCCGAAGGGCAGTGGCAGGCCAGGGAAAAACCAATATTCATTACACACCTTTCCAAAACCCTCAGGAGCTGGCTGTAAATGGCCTGTGGTCCTCCTGCCACCTCTATTGCCGCACTCTGCTCTACTATCCCCACACACCTGCCAGGTCGTGTCCTTAGCAGAGGCAACTGAGTGGGGGAATCCTCTCATTTCGAGGGAAATGAGTAACAGGGAGGTGAAGGGAGGTGAGCACTCATCGGGCCCTCTGTCAGTACATCATTTTACTCGTAGCAGAAGAAAAGGGAGACAGGCTTTTATTTACCTCCTGGCTGAGCAAAGGCTAACAATCCCCACTCTGTCAAATTACTTAATTCTAGTAAATGCTGCAAGACCTGAACCTGAAAGCATCTCAAAGCTGGTGAAAGATTGCCATGGGGTGGGCTCTTGCAACTGTTACAAAACCATTGCATTGAGCTGAGGAAGGGAAAGACTGGAAGTAAGGCCATTAACCCTGCAAGGGAAGAGGCAGTCAGCAGAGCCGGAGAACGTTAGATGCCCAGTTGCTGTGTATTTTCAGTGGGATTCGGTCACCAAACTTCTTCGTATGCCTTGGAAAATCCCAGCCCAACACAGATGGCGTGGGCACAGTTTGCTCTTCCTACACCTGACGTGGATGGGTGGGAGATATAAAGGGGCCGTGTGCCAGCAGGGACTGCAGAGAGCAGTTGCGGAGGAGCTGTGGACACCTCCAGACTGCCACTGAGCTGCTGCATGGTGAGGGCACGCATTGCTCCGCCTCTCAGTGCTGTAAAACCCCGTATCCTCTGTCCCCAACCCTCCTGTGCAAGCCAAGAGTAAAATGCTTCAAAGCCTGGAAGTTAAATTCTCTGTTCCCAGGCATCAGTGGCTACCTGGGGAGGAAAGCTATGACGGTTCACCTGGAAAGCAGTGCATTTCTTGTCTCTCTAGCATGCTGAAAGCCTGTCCACAAAGCTGTTGGAGATGGCTGGATCCAAACCAGCTCTGGAAGTGCAAAGTGCATTTGTTTATTTTAAGACAAAGATCTCTCCTAACGGAAAAATCAGATCAGTGAGTAAGGGGAGGAAAAATCAGAGTTGATTAGAAGATACTAATAGAAATGGCTTTTGAAAGCTTTTTCTTCCTACCTAAACCAGGGAAGAAGGAGAGAGAGGAAGCAACTTGGACTGGCGTCAAACCCCTTATCTCACACATTTACACTCTCCACTGCACTGATTACTCTAGTTCACCTTTAATTTGCCTTTTGATGGTTGTAGACTGATACCAAATACTCCTGAAAGCTGACACTTGGCAAGCAGCACATTGCATTCCCGTCTCAAGTATATGACACAAGAGAAGGGTTTGAGGCCATCAGAGCTACGAGAGCTATTGCTGGTGTGATCCTAGGATGTTTTAAAGTGACTTGATTTTGCTATTCCTGTGTATCCCAAATTCGTAAGTGTGTCAGAGGGATATCTATTTTAAAAAATGCCAAAGCAAAGTGCCAATGATATATGCTGGACATCTCAGATCAGAAATAACTCCCTCCACCTTCCCTTCCTTTTTGGCAAAACCTCAGCAACTGAGTTGCTTTCTGTGCCCGTATGTTCATGCGTCCAGGCAGCTGATTTATCCATCACCCCAGAAAGTCTCTCCACGGTCTCCTCCTCTTCACTGACACCCTCAGAGGCCCTGACCTTTGCAGCGCTGGGCTGCATTCGATAGCGAGCTGCCAGGCAGGCATGCTTAAGGGTTCAGATATGTTGTGTTGCTGCTGCCTGGGCTGTCAGGGGACAAACAGCAACAAGATAGTTGCATAGCATTAAATAATTGGGGACTAAATGGATTACTTCACGGTACTGGCAGAACACCTTGCTGTTGACAGACATCAACAGAGCACGGAGCAGCAACACATGCATTTTGTGTGTGAACAACTAGCTGGGAGCCCAACAGCACTGTACGAAGCACTGCTCCTGCTCTTTGTGTTTCATCTAAATCCTGTTGTACTTTAAACCTGCTGCTTCTTGACCTACTGACAGTCAGCCCAGAGATTATTTTCATCCTCCTTAGAAGTGAAGAACAGTGCCTTCAGTCGTGGTCTGTTTATGATATGAAAATAGCTGTTGAAATGGATGCCTTCGTGATGTCTAACCTTGTTTATAGATAGTATATTTTTTTTGCAGAAGTTCACAATCATAAAAACGGTTCTGGAATTTTGTGACCAAAACAAAAGGAAACAGTCAAACAAACAAACAAAAAAAGTCAAGTGCTTCCAAGAGAATAGAGCAAAACTCCACTTCTGCGTCTGATTTTTGTGTGTGTGGTTTTTTTTAATCTACAAAGTTCAAAAAATATTGGATGTATGAAGCCTGGTTTCAAGCCCTAGCAAGGACTAAATGCCCTCGTCTGCAGATATGACAGCAGCCACTAACTGACCTGGACAACAAGCTATTTTCTGGTGAGAGTTACACCCTGCTTTACCCATTCCAGTTGCCAAAAGCCTGTATATTCAGGTAAACTTATTCCACAGTAACTTATCTCTCAGCATTGCAAGCGCTGTATTTCTTTCAAAGTGCTCGGTTACTCTTGCTCTGTTTTCCGTCTGTGAGGACATACGGGAGTGCAGTGGGCACACACGCAGGACTGCCAGGAGCAGCCCAGGGCTCTCCAACTCCTGCCTGCTGTGCTCGCTTCCAGCTTGGCTTTTCTTACGGTCACAGATACTGATGAAGGCTGATCTCTGGGTAGCAGTGGGCTCCTGTGGGACAAGGGGCTTCTGAAATTTCACTGCGTGACCTCAAAGCGTGGACCTCAACCTTGTAACCTGCAGATATGATTTAGTACCCCAGTACTCAAATCTCTTCCTGAAAACGGGGTTCCCTAAGTGTCTGAATAGTTGGAATATTTTTGGAAATCCATTATTTTAGCCAAAATCTATATGTACACGTGTCTGATGGTGTACTGATGTTCTCCTGCATCTGACACATTTGTACAGGTATGATGCAGCCGGTATTTGCATCACACTACAGTGGCATAAAGCTCATATATCACATAGCAGCATCTGATGTGTTGTAACACTGATGTTGAAGTAGCTGCTTCATTTTTTTCCTTTTTTTTTTTTTAGCTTAATGTTTGTTACTCACTGAGAGGTACTACAGGACAAAACTGACTTGCACTTGTTCAGCCTTCGGCCATGGTGTTTAAATATGAACCTTCATCTGTAAACATGTGCTCACATACAGGAAGGGGGAAAATGCTGTAAGGGCTGTGCCATCAGTTCATTTTGTTGCTCACAACCACATTTTCCCTCTCTGCTGTCCAGGTTTGTTTTCCTGTGTATTTCTAAATGACTGTGTTGGCCAACATGATCATGCGTAATTAAACATCTGGAAAATTAACCATGAAACAAAGTGATGGTGTCCAACAGAGAGCCTGGGAACAGGGGGGGCTTCCATGAGGAGCAGGGCTCATCCTCTGGCTGCCAGGGACCTCCACAGGCTGGGGACTCCCTGCCCCTACAAGGACAGAGCCCAGGAGATACTTCCCTGCGCTGCATGGCTGTTACTTTAAAACAGAGACAACAGAAGATGCGATGTCGGCTTTTGACCTGACCTACAGTGAAGCCAGCCCTCTTGCACTCTTTACCTTGTTGGCTGGGCAAGCAGCCCAATGGTACCTTTCCTTCAGCAGGAGCACTGTGTATGGTATCTGCCTTTTGCTGATTTTGAAAACAAAACATGGAAATTGCATGTCAGACAGACAACACAAGCCTCACCACCTTAGAAAAATGGAATGGAAGTTAGTCAGGAAAAAAGCCATTTTCTTGGAGGCTATTGCTTTTCCATCACGTCCCTCTTGCTCCAGCCCTGGATAAGAGAGTTTTCAGTTTCATATTCTTCTAATCCTTGGACTTGAGTCATCAACCTGCACCGCCCGCAAGATCTGTGAATCATTTCTGTTTGCATTCTTCTTGCTGCTGTATCTCTACTTTTTCCGTAGCAGCTAATGACAAACCAGAAACCAAACAAAACCAGTGGTTAGGACATGCTTTGCAACCAGTTGACCTGGAAGTTCTTCTTAAAGAAAAAAAAAAGATTTTTCATCCCTTTGTGAGATAAATTTTTGTAGCTCTCCAAATCCTCCCCTTTCATCTATGACAACATCACCCCCTTCCTGCCTTTCCTATACATCTTTTTATGGCAAACCCAGCCAGGCAGGGTTTTGCTTGCTCCTCACAAGGATCCTTTGTTCCCTCACAGGTCACCCAAAATATTCCCCCCCATTTCTTCTTGCTAAACAAATGGGGCTGTTCCCAGTCCTTGTTGCTCACCCTCCTCTCTCCCCCTTCCATTGCCGTGCACCACATCAAATAATTGTTGTTATAACTCTCCTCCTTCCCCAACTAAAATATACTTGATTGGGAGGGAGAAGGGGAACAGGGAAATAGCTGGGTTTATTTTAATAGTTTCCACTCTCAGTTCAGTTTTATAGTACAGTATATTTAAGTTTAACGTATGGACAGCTGGATGCATTTAACAGCACAATGGAAAGAATTTAGCAAGTATACATTACAGGCCATGTATTTGGAGCTGATCACCACGTATTTCTTCATAATATTTAGATGCGCTTGTTCGAGATTGTGTCGGGCTGATCAAAATATGTTTGTGTCAGGTAAGATTTGTCATAGATGAGTCTCTTTATTTCTTTACTTACTCAAACTCTTCCTACAGGAAGAGGCTCAGTTTAGCTGATATCAGCAAGTTTAGCCTGATGCTTACAATAGGGTTACTTGCCTTCTCTGCAGAAGCTGCAAAAAAGCCATAAATACAAAGAAACATAGGGGCATATTCTGAGCAGACTGTGGACACGTTACTTGCCTTGTGTTACCTTTACCAGCAAACCTCTTGGGGGAAAAAGCATCACCAAAGGATCAGAATCTGACCCACACCCCACACACACTGTAACGACGGGAAACAGCTACCACTGGGAAACAGAGCTGTAAATCCTTCACCTCTTTCCATCGGTCCCACAGCCCTCTCTGAACTGCCTGCCTACCCTGTTGCACCCTCTCCATAGCACTAGGGAGATTTTTTCAGTGACAGCTAGTGAAACAAGGCAGTAATCTTCTGTTTTTCTCTCAAAAATAAGAATATAGGGGATTTTCAGAAATATTTTAAAATCCAGTTGTCTTTTTTTTTTTCCAAAAAACAAACAACCAAAAAAACATTCCCTTCATTATTATAAAATAACCTCCTGAACCACTTCTATGCCACTCACCCAGAAGTCTAGGTGCCTGAACGACATGATTTTCTCAAATTTATCTTTTTATCTCTATTTGGTTACTCAGTGCTCATTGCAGCAACGCAAATAGAAGGCAAATCAGCCAAGCGACTTGCTAGCGTGTTTAGCCAGCTTTCTTTCTCATGCTGGAAAATATTAACAGTTTCATCTTGCAGTAGACTTGCTTTTTTTTCCCTGTGTGTGTTTTAGAGGTGTTGTCTTCCCCAGCTACTGTAGGATCACATGATCAATGCTGACAAAATGTAAGGGTTTCTATTTAAAAGGTGTTCTTATAAAAATGCCAAAGAGATGTCAGAGCCTAAAGAACACCAATACTTATGATTTGGAGAGATTCCAACAAGTAACATGGCTCAATCACACTTTGCAAGCTGTGAGCAACGTTCAGTTATTTGGGAAATTATGATGGTTTTAGATTTGTTTGGGGAGATATGTTGCTTTGCCTCTAAGCACTGGGGGAGGGAGGAAAGAAGGAGAAAGATCCTCAAGGAGAAAAAAAACCCTTTGGAGGAAAGACCAAATTGTTGGAAACCTCTGAAGTGCTCGCATTAATGTCATGTCATTACACCGTATTGCTGCACAGGTTAATATAATTGGGTTACTGTGTGTGAGCAATGATCCATAGCATGTTATGGCACTGAAACAAATGACATTTAACCAAGAGATTTGTAAGGCACCTTGTTATCTGCATGGTGAGCAATTGCAACGGAGAGTCAGATTGCTAGACAAGCGACTGACAAATTAGTTGTTGGGTTTACTGGGCAGCCTGGATTTATAACCACACAATTCCAACATAATTTATTAGATCCATAAACAGACATATCCAGTGTTTTTACTTAGATTACACTTCTATTGCAGCCTCTGATCCTGTCCGGTTGCAGTGCTGTTACAGGCTGGTTGTGTTATTCATGTAAAAATCCTTGGCTGGGGGCAAGGTGAGCTTAGATCAACAAGCTGCAGGTTTCTAGCAGCAAAAATATCTACACTACAGTTTATAAAGAAGTAATTTGTAGATGCATGTGGTCCCCATCTCCCAACCTTAGACTCTCCAAGGAGGGAAGGATGCAGATGGAAGAGAACCATAAAAGATGCAGACAAAGATCTTTTTCCCCTTCTGTCTCCTGGTAGAACAGATGCCAAAGCCCCTTGCCTGCATTTTCTATAATAAAGACAAAAAAACCAAGTGAGATCTGAGGGAAAAAAAGGCTCGGTGTCACCCAGGTGGTCATGGTGGTCTGCTCCTGCCTTGGCCTCTAGGAGAATGAAACTTCCCCATTATGTTCCCTCCCTTCTGGGCTGGGCTGGAGAGCAGAAAGCTCGGCATTGCCCTGGCTGCAGGACAAGGCTCTGTCCTTTCTGGAAGGGCTTTCTTTAAAACCCTCATTGAAAAGGAGCCCACAGCTTCCCTGGGCAGATTATTCCAAGTCCTTAACTTGTGTCATTTCCCCAGTACCCATCTGCTCTGGGTTAGGTCAATGACTTCTTTTACTTTCCCCAGGGACAAAGAAAATGAACACTCATCTCCCCCCTTACAGCCCCCTCTATCAGCTTAGAGGACAGCCATGGGGGTGTCACCACCAGTGCCCCTAGCTGCTCCCCCACACCTTGCCTTTAGGCCTTTCTTCTTCCCACCTCGCACAAATCCAGGTCTTCGCCCCTTTTGTGCAGCTGTTTTTCAGTCTTTCAGCCATTCCGCATTGCAGTCTCCACTCAGCTGAACATCACTGGTGGTGCATGGTGCCCAGAGCTGGATCCAGGCTTCGCTGGCCCTCAGGAGGTCAGCTGAGGGGAACAAGTGTGTCCCTGCAGGTTTTTCTATTTGAGGAAATGATGAAATCTTGCCTATGTTCAGAGCCTTGGCTCACAAAAAAATTTTTATGAGGTGATAAAATGATCACCTTTGGGCCCTTTGCTGCTGACTTAGACCAAAACTACAAGTCCAAGACTACCACCCAGGAGAGTATTTTGCTTCAAGTCCAGCTGGCATCTTGGGATCACTTGCTCACTTTCCAGGTTAGAGGCCAGTTTTGTTTGGGCTAGATAAACTCTGGAGGGATGCCCAACTTTTTTGGATGTCCCTCCACAGCAAATCTGAACTCCACTTCTTTTGGAAGCCTGCCTCTCCCAGGTTAGGATTTAAAAACTCCTCTCATGGGTTGGATGAGTTAAAAATCATGTGGGGTGACTTGGATGGCTGGTTCCAATTTTTGGCTGTAAGCTGGTAAAGGCTTTGAGTTAAGTAATGAAAACAAGAGAGGAGTCCAAACCTAATCAAAGTGCTGGGAAGCCATGAGCTGTGGGTGAGTTTGAAATCCCAGGTTGGGATGCAGAGCTGAATGAGCACCTCTGCATGTGCTTGGGCTGAACCACTCTGCTGATATCGAAGAGCCCAGGACCGAGTTTGTAATTCATAACTTGACCAAACTGAATGGAAAACTCTGGCATCCTGGACATACTGCTGGAGAGGACGTGGTTTGGGATGGAAAATCAGACACAGTCTTGCTGATATAAACTGGTGCCGTCCCAGTCCCTCACCCATCAGCATAGCAGAGCCCATGCTGCACAGAGCCAGGGCATGGCTCTGCTCTTTGCTGGCTCTGTAGTAGCCCTGCCAGCAGCCGTGTCAAATAAGTCCATCAGGGGTTCCCCTCGTGCAGAGCTATTATTGTTAAAATAAACATGCATTTAGCTTCACCATATAATATTTCACAAGGCTGAGGCACAGCAGTTGGAACGCATCTCCCCCAGCCTTGAAGTAGGAGGCAACGCGAATCAACGCGCTGGAGCATTTTCAAGGTAAACACTGGAGGATTTTATTGATACAGGCTTTGGTGTGGCTGTCACTGTGGTGAGGGTGCTGCGTGCTGGAACATCTTTATGTCTGAAACAGCACAGTGCAAACTGATCCCAGCTACGACTCTTCTAAACACCTCTAACAACTGCTGGAGGAGTTTGGTCTGGTGTAGTCAGATGTGCTGGATGCTTCAGTTCGTGCCTGAACCAGCGTAAAACCCTGGCTCCAGTATGTACCAGCTCCTGTCACTGCTTGACCCTCTCCTGACAAGTAACTTGTCTGCGGGGAGGGCTGGTCCTCTGTATGGAGGTGACAGCTGTTGTCACCTTCCTGCTCGAGGTGCCACCTGCATCCCTGGTATTGCTCTATCGGATACAGGTTTGCTAGTACAAAGGATCTGGCCATGCTAGGGTGCAATTTGTTTGTGTATGCACACACACACTCCTGCATACCTGTGAGAGAAAAATAAACCCTGCTTGATAATCCAGCTCTGTTGTCCTGAGCAGTTTTTGACAAGTTGCTTTATTAGAATAACTTGATTCATTTTTAATATTTTAAAACGTTACAGGCCAAGTTTATGTCTGAGTTAGCATCACTTCAATTAATCTACTAACTGATAAAGCCAGCGAAAAACTTAGAACTAAAGCAGAGCAAGCCAGCTTTCTTTTGTGTTTTCTTTGAAGCAGATTCTACACAAAGATGCAATAGCAGATTTTACATAAAAGTGCCTAATTAAAACTAGCCCACAAACTATGCATTTTCATTTTTCAGTGTTCACAAAGAAAAAAACACCCCTACTACTGGTGTCTGAAAATGAAACTCAGCAGGGTTTGCAGAAGGAAGAATGGATGGCAGTGGAGGAGAAGAGATGCTCGGCATATGGAGGGGTTAACTAAACATCAGCCTGCAATACTGCTATCATATTTGCTGGGGAAACTGGGAAGAAAATCCTAATAGACCTAGTGGAAACTGGTAACGCATATTGGTTATGTGTAGAAAAAGGATACGAAGCCAACATAAGTGGCTAATGAAAAATTATGTGAGCATTCAGCAGCGAACATTGCTCACAGCCCTGGTGGTGGTGGAGGGATGTGAATGACGCTGGTCAGGTGAAGAACTGGAAGGCCCGGTACAGTATCGCCTTTCAAGTTGAGTGCAGCCAACTCACTTAGGAAAACATTGAATCAGAGCTGGAAGATGAGATGTAGCGTTAGGGAGATGTAGAGTGACATTTTCCTAGCATAGACTTCAACCAAGAGAAAACACTCATTTGTTTTACAGGTGAATAACAACCACTTCCTTGAGTAAACCCAGACATACAGCAGCACGCAATGCTATTACTTAAGGTGTCATTGCAAGCAAAAAGTTGCGCCTGTTACCACTAAAGTGAAAATCTTAGGGCTAGACCCACATAAGACAGGTCTTCGGTGTTTCCAGACACTTGAATTATCTTATTATGTGGCTTTGGGCACAGGATCTCTCTGTGCAGCACCTAGCCCAATGGGAGCTTGCTTTGGGATGGAAACTTCCATGTGTTACCACAGAAAAGTACACCTGTGGTCTTGGATACCCCAGCTGTAGCTTCCTCATAGCGAGAAGACAGATGAAAACAGTTGCCGTATTTCCAGGAGGCTCAGACTGTGGGAAAAATGTGTTTAAAAGTCATAATTTCTACTGAATTTTCCTCTGTATTTTCACTGAAATCTGAGGAAAGAAAAATGCAGCTCCCTTTCTCCATCAGCTCGGTGGGACATTGCAGATTTCAAAATTTTCAGTTTAGGGATGGGCTCTCTTGCCCTCCAGCTAATTCTCATCATCAGCAAGGACATTAAAAGATCAATTTGTGTTCAGAATGAAAGAAAGAAAATTCTCCTTCCTGCTTCTCTCTTGAGGCTGAGGTAGAGAAGCTGGGGAGGGATGGAGGTGTCCAGCTGTGCCCCCTCCGCTGAGGTGGCCTCCTGAGCTCATCTGGCTCATGGCTGGGGTCCCTCCTCTTGTCACCATTCCCACTGAGAAATCAAAGAGGGAGCAGAAAGTGCTCTGCTCTCCTTTCTCTGTGTTGGCGATGCTTTGGGCTATACAGTATTACTTCAGGCCTTTGCTGGTTTAGGCCTCGTTTGAGGAAATTATGAACTATCTTTCTTGAGAAAGGATGATATTTCCCTTAATTTAAATAGCTTTGAGCAAACAAGTACCAATTTGGATGTGCTTTCTCATTTAATATTGGTCTGATTTATGCTTCTATGCCGCCGTTCTGCTCTCCTGTTTATACACCCTCAAAGCTCATTTTTAACTACAGTTAATCATGCTGAAGGAGAACGTAACTCACAGCAAGATGATGCTGGCCAGATCTTATAACGTGGGCTACCGTATTGGATGTCAGCTCCGCCGCTAAAAATAACCACCCTAGGACAGGTGCCTTCCCTGGCAAGCAAAATTTAATGATGCTTTGTAAAATCCTGGACAGATGAAACCTCGGAGGGGAACGGAAGAAGCCCTCTAGCATTTTTAGGGGGAAGGATTGCTGTTCCCACCTCAGGAATTGAAAGCTGCTTGCTTGAAGTATTGATGGACAAACTATCCGGACATGAAGCAAGCAGCAGTGACTCACATGCAGAGTACTTTGCCTTTCTTCCCCAGTCACAGCAGAGGTTGTGAAATGGCAGACTGAGCAATTTCTAATCTGTCAATTCTGTCGTTTGCTGTACCGCAAAAGAAAGTCCATCTGCAGCTCCAGAAAACAGCTCAATGAGAGCTAGGTGGGACCCGGAATTAAGGAAGGTGCAGGACAAATGCTTTGTGCCATATCCCTTTCCCTGCACAAAAAGTCCTTCAGCCTCCTCCTACCCCAGACCGAGATCCCCACCCCTGCCCCAGCTGCCCTCCTTGATGCTCCTCAAGCAGCTCGGCAGCATCCAAACGCACCAGGCACCCTGGTGCCAGGGCGAGACCAGTATCTTTATTTCTGGAAGACTGGAGCAAAGGAGAAATGAACAGAGATGTGCAAGAAGGAGTTTGAGGGATCTCCTAGCAATAGAGACATACCTGGAAGTGCTTTTTCACTCATAGTTTGTAGGCAGAGGTGGCACTGCCTGTACAGTCCATCTGCCATAGGGATGCTCACTGTATTCACTATGTTAAACACACTCAACATTTTGGCAGTATAGACAGCAAAGCATCAAAAATGGGTAAATCGAAGGGCACCAGGGTTTGGTTAGCCACAGCTCACCAAGGGTTTCTCATTCCTGTGAGGCGTAAACCACCCAGCTGGGCCAGGCAGGCAGCAGCGGCCTGGCACAGGACGCACAGCTGGTGCTTAGCCCCTGCTGGGCACCGTGTCTGCTGTCACAGGGCTGCTCCCGGGGTCGGAGTGAGCCTGTCTAACCCGGCAGCTGCTGCAGAGGTGTAAGGTAAGCATAGACCTGATTCCTCTCTGTCCTCACTAGACGCAAAGTCCTGCACAACACCACATCAGTTTTCTGCAACGTGTTCTTTTCCCGGTGGGTTGGGGAGCCTTCCCAGGTGGTGGGGTATAAGTATCCCCGGAAACTTGCCAGCCACGATGGAGTGAACAAGAAGTTTCAGCAAACAGAAATGATTAAGTTTCTCACACCTCCCCGGAGCCATCCCAGCTATGCATGGCAGCGTTTCCCTCCACCTTCGGCTTCCAGGAGCCTGCACTACCCTGGCTGTGTGAGAAAGCCAGGAAACGTCCCTGCTGCAGGAGAGCAGCCGCATTGCCAGCCACCCATTTGGTTGTCTTTCTGCTCAGACGTGTCCCTTTGCTCCTTTCGGGTGCAAAAGCAAATCCAACTGGATTTTCAGGGACTTGGTAACAACTGTTCCCAAGCCCCACACTCGCTGTCACAATGCAGGGAATGCAGGGTCGTGGGTCTGAGGGAGCAAGGAGGAATATTACACATACCTCCTAGCACAGCTTGCATGACTTCCATAGGCTTCATGCCAAATTATTTGTACTTTGTTCCTCCTTGTTACAACACCAGGAAAAAAAAAAAGAAAAAAAAACCAAGTAGCTCTAAGTCTTCCTTTTTCCTCCAGTGCAGGAATTGGGGATACCTCTGTACAACACCTGACAGCCTACAGAGAACAGCTTTTTCTCTGGTTGAGTCCTAGGGCCAAACACATCATCTGGAAGGATATGAAAGCTTTTACAGACTGTCATTTTCTAGCTATTATAATTTCACACACGTTTACTAAAGGACAATTCTGAAAAACAAGAAAAATGACAAGAAAACAAATTATATTGCTGCCAGCACATGCAGATCAGGAGTCATATCGCAATCAGGTGCCAGAAGGACAGTAGTGTTGCTGATTATTTATTTTGAGTGGCAAATGCCTACAGAGCTGTGCAACCTTTGTTTTTGAGGCAGCAGCATGTGCTCTGCAAGCTCTGACATCTGAATTTATTCCCGTTTCAGGCTTTATGTTTGGAAGTTGGCTTCGTTATCAGGTTTCTACAGAAACGTGTTGGTGGGATAACTTTAACTGGTACACTTAATCTTCTCTGGTTAGTTTCATTTTTCTTCCCCACCACTGAAGTTCAATATGTGTAAGACAAAACAGAAGAAAAAAGTGAACTGCTAATCCATTAGGAGTAGAGCTTGCTGACAATGACACCTTTCGTTAGAACCAGCTTCCTGCACAGAATGAGATTAAGACCAGCCTTGTTTTGTTATTTGCCTTCCCTTGAAAATCATTGTAGATGCATTTCAGGTAGCAAATGCAATAAAATCCAGAAAAATAACTTTATAATCAGAATGGGTCTCATTAAAAAGAGAATCCATTTCAGAGACTGATGTAAGAGGTGAATTATAGACTGCCAAGTATCGGAAAGGCACCAGCTTTTTTGTATGGATGTAACTAATGGAAAATGTTTACTTGGATTGCTACAAACTGATGGACAGGGTGCAATATATAATAGACAATGCCAGTATCTCTACTCAGCATAGGTAATCAATTTTCTTCAATACAGAATTTTCTAAACATGAGTTTGATTCCACATGTGACTCCCAAGACATCTGGTTTTCCAGCAGCAGGTCAACACAAAGGGCCAGATTTCCCACTGTGTAAATCTGTGTAAATCTGTTGACATCAGTAAAGTTACATCGACTATAAACTAAGTGATCTGCCCAAAGTGTGTTTTTGGTCTATGTTATGTCTGATTGAGATACGTTTTCACAAAGATAAAGAATAGGAAGCAAAATGCTTTCTGGTAGACAAAATGGATATTACAGCCATTTACAGCCTGTCCCATTCATTTATTGATCTCTGATCAGGAGCTGAAAGCAGATGAAGCACCACAAGTTTGTATGTTCCAGGAATAACCAGTGTTACGGTGAGACATCCCCTTCAAATATCCTGTAAGAAATAGAAATATTGAAGTGTGATAGCTATGTGCATAGAAATTTTGACGTTGCTTTTTTGCTTTCTTCCCCAGCTCCTTGGGTACTTCAGAGGGAAATCATGATTTAGGAATTATCATAGTCCCTAAACAGAGCCATTCAATTTGTGTAGGAAATGGGCACGAGTTCAAGACACTGAAAATGGGACCACTGCCTTTTTAATAGTTTTATACTTCTGCATTTGCCTTCACTGGGGTTAGGACCTACAGTAAAACTCATGGAGATACTTGGAAAAACTTGACCTCACCATGTCTTAAAGCCCCAGTCCTGCAAAGCCTATCAACAAGTGTTACTCTGAGCACACAACCCGTCCTATGGAGCTCAGCACCCCCAGTGCTCAGTTCTAGTAAATCAGTTCTACCTGCCCCAAAGCATCTCACTGTAAGTGAGGAAGACTAGGAGAAAAAAGGTTTTTCTTCATTTGTCTGCTTTTCAAATACAGCAAAACGAATGCCTTGGCTGGTTTGTGTCTCCCTAGATTTTGGTTCAGTAAATGTACACCTATGATCTAATATTTATACTGCAATACATATTTATACCCAAAGAGATGTCCTGATAACATTAGGGAAAGATAGTGAATATGCCTGCAGAGGAATCCTCAATCTTGACCTACTGTTCAGAGCCAAGGTTAGTAGAGGAGCCTCACCCCACCTTACTATTTTGGATTTATTTTAACTCTCAATTTTTTGAGTAACACAGTTTTGAGGTGATACTTACAAGACCCTATTTATGTTAAAATTGTGACCACTTTGAAACTTAGCCCCAACACACACATAATAGATAATGTTTTATTCTTCATAAATAAACCATCTGGTTTTATGGTGATTAAAACAATCTCAGTCAAAAGTAGCAAGTGAAGCCAGAATCACAAGTGCTGTATTTTATTTATTTTGGGCTATTCAACCAGCACTAATTGTTACCTGTTTAACAGGACATGCTTTTATCAGTATTTTGACCCAGGATCTTCATTTGATACAAAGCCAAAGTCTTGTCCTAGACACCTACCCTAAATTAGGTCACACAAAGGAATCTAGCATCTGCGTGATAGTCCAGGTCATGCTGCTATTTGTGGAATGGATATTAGTGCAGTCTTTGTGAGTGCATGATATATGAACTGTATGTATTTCCTTGATAAATTGTTTTTAAATATTTCCTCCTTTTTATTAATTGAAGAGGAAACTCATGCATCAATGACATTTTTATGCTGGTTTGCACATAAATTATTTCCCTGTGATGTTCATTTTTATTATTATTGCCGATATTACAGCAAATGCATTTTTTTTTGCCTTGTAAACAAGATTTTGCTTACAGCTAAATGAAAAGAAGCGAAGTTAATCACGTTGAAATAATAGGTTTAAAAAGGTAATTCAGTAATGTTTGGCTGATGTTTAATCTTCCCCAATAGAAGCCATGCTGAGAGAAATGACAGAAATTCTCTTTTTGTAATTAAACAGTATTCATCACTGGCAGGGCAGCTGAAGGAGAGCTGAAATACTGCAGTGCCTGCCTACTCCTGGCAAAGCCTTCTAAGCAGGGACTTCAAGGTTTGTTAAGTGACAGTGGTGGCTGCAAAACTTGAAACTGAAGAGCATCATCATAGCTTTCGGTGTGAGAGCTCAACATTGTGAGTCTCTTCATTACATTTTCAGGAGGGAATG
Source organism: Chauna torquata (assembly GCA_013399475.1). Lineage (NCBI taxonomy): Eukaryota > Metazoa > Chordata > Aves > Anseriformes > Anhimidae > Chauna > Chauna torquata. The sequence continues at coordinate 1,119,114 of VXAL01001702.1, forward strand.
AAGTTTTCTCCGAGCCCATTAGGAAGGATGCCCACCTGCGTCAGGTGGATTCAGACCTGCCTGAAAACTGTACCTGTCTCTCAGCAGGAGACTAGAAATAATCACCCAAGATATTTCTGTGGCCCTTTTTCCCACTAAATCTCAATGCCTCACTGTAACATGTTTTTCTGTAGGACAGTCCCCAAACGAAGTTGTACTTTCCTTGCTTTTGAAATGGAGAACTGAGGCTTGCTGGTAGCATGCAATTGAGCATCTTCATCCTTGGAGACTTGAACACTCTCTGACAGGCTCTGAGCCTCATGAGTTGTTGAAGATCATGTAGGAAATCTATGGCAGAGCAGGGCCTTGAAGCCAAGATTCCTAAATTAGCTTTTTCCTAACTTCATGTTAGAATCATAAAATCTTCACAGAACAACCTTCTTCCCACTGTGCTGTGCCTGCTAGCATCCATCCTGGGCTCTCTGATCCAACCCTCGTTCCCTCACGTGTGAACATGCCTGTGCTTTCCCCTGGTCACAACACATTTTGTCCCAAGTGCTGTGTTGCAGGAAGAAAAGATTCAGTGAAGGAGCTTCTGCTTCTTGTTCTGTTTGTTCTGAGAGTTGAATATTCCAGCAAAAAAAGTCACATTTGTCAACTTACATCAGATTCTCAAGCTCTGTTGACCACTGCAGAGCTGTGTGGTGCTATTGGAATTAGATGGTACAGCCAGAAAACAGCTTTCAAAACATTTATAGGTTATCTGTCTTGCGGGGACCCCTTAACCGATGCACTTTGAACTTCTGTGAAGAGCCTATGGTTGACATCTCACCTGTCAGCTTTGAGGACAGCACTGGAATTTTGTGGCGACTGCTAAAATTCTGGCTCCCTCCTGCCATCTTTTGCAACCAAGTTAATACTGGTGCCCAGGAGGTAGAAGAGAAAGCAGAAAGCAATCTCCACCATTCAGTTCCTTAAAGAACTACCTGAAATTGCTCATCTGTCTTCCTTGTAGACAATCAACATTTTTTCCTCTTTCATGTATAACTCATTTCCAAATCTGGAACCAGGGTCATAGGCGTACCTCAATTCCTAGCAGAGTCCAGCCTGTTCTTGCTGGCCTTCAGGGGCATCAATACATCCCTAGGCAACCTACTGACGTGCAATGGCAGCTGTGGTTATAAGGCCGTATTTAAGCACATCTTGCAGTGCTGGAGTGTTTCACTTGCCAGGTTGTTCATTATCAGGATCTATATTTCATATTTCCTGATCCACTTAACGAGTTTTTCAAAGTGGGCTCATATCCTAAATTCCCCTTACTGGAAGTGTGTCTGAGCTTGACCCTACCGCCCTGAGGGGAGAAGCACACTACATTTACTATGCTAGTTTTTACCAAACTGTTTTGGGTATGGTGTGTTCTGACCACGCATGCCTGCTTGGTAAGATGGGTAATTAATGTTGTTATAACGCAACTAATAATAAAGTGACTTTTAAGAAAAATAGTTTTCAAACACTGCCACAGACCCACCTGGGGAGAGCCTAGATTAGCTGGAGGGGAACGGTCCTTGGGAAAACAATTCATCTGCTTTTAAGTGAGCAAGTCCTGTCAGAATCACGCTGGTAGTAATTGCATCAAAACAGAGCAATATTAAGTCCAAATCTGATCCCAGCCCCTCTGAATCCATCATCTCTGGTTTCAGGTCTGACTGCTCTTCCCTTCTATTTCTGAAAGAAATCCAGCAAGGGACAGGACCCACGAGTCCAAAGCCCACTGGGACCAGTAGAAAGATTAGAAGGCTTTGACGCTGGTCCACCTCCAAGTGCCCTGCCGTAAATTAGCCACACACTCTCTTTCCATGCTCGAACAAGCATATAGCTCCCAGCCTCTTAGAAGCACAGTAGTTTTTTTGCATTTGTCTTCAGATTTGTTTTCTGCTTGGCAGCTGAGCGGGCAATTTGCAGCTCCCCATGAAGAGCAAGAGCCCAGTGGGCAAATGGCATTTAGTTTGTGAGCTTTGCATGAAAGTTACATTTCCTTCTTCCCCTCTGTAGTTTGAACCTCTAGCAAACTTCCCCCTGCAGCTCTGGAAAATATAAACAATTCCTTTGCTGTTAGAAACCAGCATGATCAAGCTTTGATTTGTGATTTTCTAGGGAAGAACAGTATCATCCTTCAGTAAGAAGATCTGCACGCTGGAGTCACAGAAGCAGGTCAGTCTCACACAGCATCTAATTAGGCAGATTTCTATTGTTTAGCCAAGCAGATGCATCCATCACTGAACATTAGATGCTGCACTGGCCAGTGACAACAGCTACTAGCTCCTTAAAAATGCAGAAACAGGGAATCTCTCTTGCTCATTGGCTGGTGCTTTGACCCGTGCAGTAACGATCACTTCCAACGTATCAGTAAGAAAATGAACCAAGTAGCTGTGCTTGAGTCACTTTAGTGGTTCCCCCCTTTAGGATCTGGTTTTAAAGCACTTACTAACAGAAGGAAAGCAATCAAAATGTTTGATTCTTTCCCCAGGCAGTTTTTTTTTTTTTCCTCCCACCCTCTAAAAGGTCAGGTTGACTTTTTCCGAAAGAATTTTAAAGGTAATCAGGCATAAAGTATATTCGATGGACCAGAGAGTCTCTACAAACAGTGCTATTTGTGTGTCCGATTTGTCAGTCCCTGTATATGATCCTGGCTGGAGGTGCCAGCCACAGTAACTTTAGCAGCCAAAGGAGATGATTATCTGCCTACAGATGCCAAGGCCAGGCTTTTCCTCAGGCTGTGCTACAGCCAGTCCTTGCCAGTGCTCTCCTTTTGCTGTGAAATGGCCCAGAGTGTAGCAGACCCCTCGCTGTACCTTTCCCATCACGTCCCTGTGTCGGGATCCCACACTGCACTACTCGCACCATGTCTTGATTTCAAGAATATTACTTAGAACTTCCTAGAGGTGGCCTATATTTTTCTCCAGCAGGACTAGTGAAGATGATGTGCTCTTGCCCTGCCCAATTATCCTCATTTTATTGTAAGCCAATTCAAAAAGAGTCAGGTGCCTAAGCACCAATATCTAATACCATGTTTATCTGTGCTTATGGGTAACTCAGTCATCTGCATGGTCCTACTGGTAAAAAAAAAAATAATTATTTCAACTTATTATTTCCACCAGTTTGAGTAAGTAGCTCCAGCTTTCAAGTCTCATGAGCCTTTCTGGAGCTTGGGATAGTTTACACTCAGAAATCACAGCAGTTTAAGTAAGAATGATCTGTTGTGATGTATATTTGCTGTGTATCTGACTGGGGTTTCGCTCCATGCAGCAACATTGCTAAACAACAAGAGACCACAGTGTGCCATGGGAAAGGTAGTCTCAACAGAGCAGGGAGTTTAAGGTATAGAAACTACTGTTTGTCTAACACACAACAGCCCCTTTCCAAAGCAAATACATTTTTTTTTTTTCCAGCCCAAATGCTTTATTATTTTTTGCTGAAGACCCCAATTTTTCTGTAGAAGAGTTTTCTGTTTTCATAGAAATAAAAAAGCCAAAGTTTGCTTTTCCAATCAGCTCTCCTTTAAGGGTGCCACAGGACTGACTGGACAGAGCACCCGCAGCCCCTGTCCTTACCAATAACCATCAGCATCAGCCCAATAACCTGCTTGAGAATTACCCGAACTCAGTGTTTAAAGAGATTTATTTATTTATTTATTTTGAAAACAGAGTGCTATGTATTACTAAGTTTTTACAAGGTTATGAAGATGTTTTTATTGAGGAACATTTGCAAGTTTCAGATGGCTGGCAGATGTGTTAAAGAACATATGATTCAAATAGAAAACCTTTCTTTTTATTGCCGAAACACTAATAAGAGTGCGCTTTAATATGCCTTAATGTGTTACTCCTTAATTGACAGCAGATGTTTCCTGAACAGCATTTTTTAAAAGACGTGCCGCACTTCAAAACAAGAAGAAATAAAGCCTTACTGTACATACAAGAGCTTCCAAAAACAACGCCTCCCCTTGCCAGTAATTGTTTATAAAAACAGTGTTCCAGATTATTTGAAAATCAATATTAAGTCCCATGGAATATGTCAGAGTAAATCTGATGTTATTTCAACAGAACCTTAACATAGCCAGTGTTCAAGGTCTCTTTTTGCTTTCCCTCCACTCCCCACAATGGGAAATATCCTCTAGCCCTTGATGCTTGATCAGAAGGGAATGGGAAAAAACAGTCTTCTCGATGAGAAGCCAAATGTCCATGTACTTGGCCAGAGAGAGCTTCCAGTAGAACCAACTACACCTCTGAAATCTTACCTGAGGTGCAGTAAGGTTATTTTTCATGCTTACATGGACAATACTGAAAGCTTTGGAACATCCTCAGCCCCCGTCTGCTGGAATGAAGTGGGAGAGGTCCTTCAATGTGTTGATTTGATTTGATACTTAATGTCTGTAATGGCATTAAATTAAAAAATTTTCAGCGGCAGGAGATAAACACGCAAATTAAGAAAAATATATGGAATTTTACTATCTTCAATAAAGGAGAGAGATAATATAATCAAATTATTGATGGGTAAAGATCAGAGGAAAATTATCCTCTGTAAGCACAGGACACCTCAGGAGACTTGCTGATGTCCTGGGAAAATAAGACTTGCAGAATTTACCCCACTTCTCCAAAAACCTACCCGGGAGCAGCCCTGAAACTCCCCATCCCCACACCATGATGTGTGCCGAGCCCCGAACGTGCCTGTTTGATGTGTTTGTAATTGTAACGCACAGGGTTCCCCAAAGCATGCTGTGAGCTGCGATTTGTGGTAACAAATGACAGAATCCTTAAATACAGCCAAGCTGTGGTCAATGTTTATTTATTTTTATTATGTAAACAACCCATCGCTTTGGGTTATTACAGTTTAGCTTGAAAAGCACTTGATCATTTAAAATGACTTGATGTTATCAGACCTTTTTTTTAAACCTTGTTAAAATACTAAGTAATTGACAGTGCTTTTTGTTATCCTGCTTATAAAATACAAATCATTAGGGCAATAAATATTATTCGTTTCGAACTGATGCAAACCAAATGCTTTCTTCCTTAAAATACCCATAAAAGTGAAGTTTTATCTTCCATCTGGCAATGCCTCTTGTGCCAAAATGTTCTGAGTGGAATTGCATTAATAAGAAGACGTCAAGAGAAATATGTTACTTGTATCCTTTAATATGCCTTTGTAAACTGAGATACACGTCGGCCTTCTATCAATAAGCATCTCTACCTGTGGGTTTTGAGAAGGATTAATAGAGAAGAACCATTATAGGATGAAAGGACAGAGCATGCTGGGAGAAAAATGAAAATCAAACATCCACCAGTGCAAATACTTCCTTCCAGGATAATATTTAGATTTCATTTTATTTTCTTAATTTAAATATATATATATAAAAATAAAATGTTTAAGCTTGTTTTAGATAGCGCACATCTGCACTGCAATAAGGCTTTTTTCAAAAGTACAGCTCTCAGTGGGATATTTATTTAATTCGTATTGGTTTTGGACCTCAGCCTATAATGAGAAAAGATACGGGCATATGCTAGAGGTGGTGGCTGTGACTTGGACTTTTTTGAACATTAATGCAGAAAAGCTTTTGCATAAAGGAAGGGTTTAGTGAAAATTGAATAACTTTTGCTTCAGACCTTGTGCTTCAGAGCACTAACAAAGACAAGAGAGAACTGACACAGACACTGAACTCATGACCGAGCTCCCAGAAAATGCCAACCAATTCTGGAAAGAATTTTCCAGTGTTTCTCTCTTCAGACACTTTTCACCTTTCTGTTCAAATCTGATTTCAAACCCATTTTCCACCCCCCTCGCATTATTCACATCTGACATGTGCGGGGACGGTCTCTGCAGATGCATCCGACTCCACACCTCCATTTCTGTGTTAGTCAAAAACCTCCCCAAATTGAGCTAAAAGTAGCCAATTTCAGTCAAAGCACTGGGTCAGCACGAGGGCACCAAGTGCCAAGCTGCCTTCAGAGCCTTTCGGAGCACAGCCATGGCGTCACGGCCGGCCCATCACACGCACGCTGCGGGTTTTGCACCAAATCCATCCACACTGAGGGAGTTTTAGCACAGGGGAGAAGGCAGAAGGCTTTCCGCACGAGGCTGGGGGGGTCAGTGGTCGCTGGGTGGCAGAGGGTTGCTCCATCAGTCCTGCTGTTGTGTGGGTCAAAACTAGAAGTGAAATGGGGAAATGTTCCTTGGCCAGAGACTGGACATCTTTTTCTTCCTGCGCTGCTGTGAATTTTACCCATTCTGCTGCACCTTAGGGCCCAATTCAATGACTAAAATTGATTTTTTGGTACTTCAGTGGCCTTGTGTGGAAACCAGAGGTATTATCTTTTATTGAATGCAACCCTTAGAGCACTAGCTCACAAGCTCTCTTCAATACACTATAATAAAGTAATACCAATATTTCTCAGCTCTCCATAACTTCATTATTCTGTGTCTCTTCGGGACGCTAGCATCTCTTACCCAGACTTGTTCATGGATGGTGGATTGCACATCTGATGCTAAGTTTGAGGGCTTCTCCCGTCTCTGTGTGTGTGTGTACATGAGCTGACACACACGTGTGTACACTTCCTTACATATGCTCCGCATTATCTGTCAGACTCTGCAGATAAAATAACACATCCATGTACCAGTCAGAAAAATGCACTTGACTTTCGGGCATTGTTTTCATTAAAGCAGGATCAGGACCTGGCCGCAGACTACAAAGTGTGAATGGAAAAATTTCCCTGTGTAGGAATCTCAGCTGACGTGCAGCTGCCGAGGTCTGCGTTCCTTTCGGTTATGTTTTCTCTGAAACCATAAATAGTCCCTAAAGCCAACACAAAACTCACCCTGCAGCACTGCACGGAGATAACATCCCACCACCAGCTCCGGTCAAGGCCACCAGCGCCTCCTGCCCTTTCCTCAGCACAAGGCTGTGCCGCGTGTCCCGCTTCCCTGGCTGACTTCACACATCTCTCCGGCACGATTTCTCTCACACATGGGGCAGAGGCTGGCCCTTACATATATTCAGTCCCACCCATGGCCATGCACACTGCGTGTCACCCCATGGTATCCTTAAAAGTGCTTTTCTCTCTTTCCTGCTACAACCTTGAGGACAGCTGGGACTGACATTCAGAAAAGATACTAAAAATTTCTGACTCAAATGAAAGTGTTAGGGGAAGCTGTAGGAAGCTATAGCTGGAAGGATGCGAGAATTGTTTAGGGCTCACTTTTCCACCATGCTCAGCCCTTCCTTCCCCTCCTGGCGCTATTGAAACCTGTGGGTATTTTTTGAAAACCAAAGCTGGGTTAATGACTAAGGGATTTTTAAAGATGGAGCGATTGAAGCAGTGATTACTGGGGCAAGAGGAAATCTCCTGCAGGTATTAGTCTTACCGGACGGCATGCCAAAGGTTACTATGGTGCTCGCGATGTGGAACGATGATGAAATACTCTGGGAAAAGCAAGTCCCCCAGCTACAATGTATGCATTTGGTGGTCATGGCTATGCACCAGTTGTGATCAATGGGTGTAAAGTCAGGGTCAGGGCTGCAGCAGCCGGAGATGCTGGTGCTTTGCAATCTAGCCGGGCCCCAACCAAGGGGCTGAGTTTCCACAATTCATTTATCATAAACAGCAATTTGCAAATGTTAGCGCTTTTCCCACACATCATGAGCCCTGATGGACTTTAATAAAAGAGAGAGAGAGAAAGAAAGAGAAAGAGAGAGAGAAGAATACCTACATAATTAACTAAAGTTCTCAGAATGGTTTTAATTGAGAAAATGTTACCTTTCTGGAAGTAATTGTTGTAGAGTATTTCATTTGTTTTCTAGGTGGTTTTTTTTTTTTTTTTTTACTCAATTGTTTGCTGGTGACACACTCGTGCAAATAGATTTATAGTANTTTCACATCTGCTAATTAGCCAGTTGTCTCTGTTAGAGAGTTTGTGCCCCGCTCTCTTTTACCCTCAAGGCTGCACAGGAAGCATTTTCCAGTTTGCTTGACTCTGATGGTCATAAAAATTAGAATACTTGTGTTAATTTGGTTAGCAAGTTGCTTGTAAGCTAAAGGACTCTAAAGGGGAGAGGTAACAAAGAAAAAAGCTTGAAAACATATGAAAGGGAGAGTTTACCAAAAAAGAACAATTGCGCAGATGCTAGCAGAGATGCTTGTGGGAGTCACTGGCATCTGTCACCAGTCACATTCAGACACCTCTGAGCTCTGAGGAAGTCCTGCTCTGGGTCTGGCCTGTCTCCAGTGTACAAATTGGTAGATGTGGCTGAAAGAATGAAGTCTATGGATAGAGGAAGGAACAAGAGTTGACACTTTTAGCTAATATCAATGATAACATCACTTTAACATGATTTTCCAGGCATCTTTTCTCTCTAAGCTAGTATCCTTCTTCCCAGAGCTGGCAATAACAGAGGTTTCAATGACAGGGATAAAATACTCAGAGCTGTGATTATCAGATTTTCTCCCAGTGTTGTAGGAGGAAGTTGTTCCTCTCACAGAGAGCAGAAATCAGAGGGTTTAGATCTCTTTGAATTGTTTATCCTATCTCACGCAGCTTTGCCACTTTGTCTACTTGTCTGCATCCCTACCCCATTGTTTAAAGCTAATTAACAGATCACCATGAACTTGTCCTGCAGTTCTCTGAGATCTCTCCTCTGGTGCTTTTCTCTCATCTTGGCCAACCTCACAACACTCCAGTAACTTTCCCTTCCACGTATACCATGTGATGCAAAGAGCACATCCATTGCTGATAAGAACAGCTATCATTTTCGAACTCCCAGATGCAATGGCAGCATCATCTATCAGGAACAAGGGGAAGGGGCTGGGGGAAAAAAAGCCCTTAATATCTCATATCCATGTATTCAGCTAATAAGAAATTTATTCTACTTAAAACACCATAGAGCCACCTTGGGGTGGTGGTGACATCATAGCCAAACTCTGTCTTCATGTTTTAGGACGTCACCAAAACCCCTTGATGATGTTATAGGTTTGTACATCAGTGTTGCCCATTGCTTGCTCCTCACATTATTCACCAAACTGCTCAGAAGAGCCCAGGTTTAACCCTCTTACCATTTTGTAGGTGATGGGCAGCAGGAAGCTGACCTTTTGTGAGAAAATTAACCCTGGGATGTATAATTTTTCAGTGCATTGAGATAAAATGGAGTCTGAAAGGGAAATGTAGCTTATATTCCGGTGTAAATAAAGCAAGAAAAACTGTATTTCCTCCAGTGTCAGCTGCTATCCTTGAATCTTTCAAGAGCTGTGAAGATGAAGAGTAGGAGGTACTCACAAGAAAAGCAGTTAAGATCTAATATTAACAAGCTAAATACATCAGAAATAGTCTGTAAGTGAAGAGACATAGTAGAGCTGCTTTGGTGCATGTTTATTAGGAATGTTTTAGGTAGAGCTGATCCAGCTTTGGGACAGAGACATCAAATCAGGCAGCCTCCTGCAGACTAGATGCCCTCCCTTTTTGCTCTGTTCGAAACATACTGTCTTTAGACTCGTGTCTAAGCATCCAACACAGGGCACCCAACTGCGTACATTTCCTCTGTTCTTCCTTGCTGACACCACATCTACAGGTTTCTGCTTTGAATCACCCTCTGGAACAGCCCCTATCAACACCCAATTGCACCCGTGGAGACTTCATGGCCAGGTTAAGGCTGCAGTCCCACAAAACGACGTTGCCTTGCAGCAGCCGTGCAGCAATTAGCAGAAGATGAAGCAGTGGACTGCTCCTGGTGGCTGCAGCAGATCCGGGCAGGCTTCTTGGCAGCATGGCACAGCAGAAGTGGGGGCCTGCCACATGTGCACGCCCCACAGCCCCTGGGAGAAAAAGAATTGGTGTGAAGCCTGACCACTTTGTCATCCTTTTAACCTGAATTTTGGTTCTAGTGTTACCAATCTCAGAAAATGTCTGCTCAGGGCCCTGAAAGTCATGTGGTTTGCTTACACATTCCTTCCCAAATATGCAATCCTTTTCTTTTTTCTTTTTTTCTTTTTCTTTTTTTCTTTTTCTTTTTTTCTTTTTCTTTTTTTCTTTTTCTTTTTTTCTTTTTCTTTTTTTCTTTTTTTTTTTTTGTTTTGTTTTTGTTTGCTCTCCTTTGCAAGCCTACAGCATGTGTGTTTCCCAGCCAGCCCCTGCAGTGGGAAGGGCACAGAGCAAGCCTGTCTTGCGAAAAAAATGCAGTCCCTAAGTTGTTGCTTGATTCCGGGAGCAATAGTTAGAAAACGACCCAAAACACAGAGGCAGCAGATGAAACCTCAAAAACTGGTAACAGTGATGCTTCCTTTGAAATTCTTGAAGCTGCAAGTGTCTCGCAACCAAACCCCTTTGACGAATTGGCGCCTGAGTGGGTAATATTAGCACTGTGCTGCAGCATCTTCCCCATCTCCTTTCCAGCTCAGGCAATGGCCTGAGGTGGTGCTGATGTGAAATGAGCCCCCATCACGTAGTAGCTGAGCAATGCATATCTCTTAGTGCATTTCGTTTCCTTTAATGCATTTCTTTTTATTTTTTTCATGACCTGCTGCCAAAATCTCTTTGCTAAGGTTTCTGCCACCATCGACGCCATGCAAGAGAAGTGTCTTTGTTAACACATTTAGGGCCTGCTTTTAATTTCTACAGTATTCCCTTTAATAACAATGTCTAATTAAAACATCTGTTAAAAAGTCTGTAACATTAACTTTACAGGGAGAATTTAATAGAATTATATTTGAATTGCAGCCATTTAACGGGTTTCCTAATTAGGCTGTTGAGTTTTTATTTTTTAACAAAAACATTACACAAATTAAAATGAGGCCCAGTTTTTTATTATTGTTATTACAACATAGACTGTGGTCAGAAAAAGGCTGGCAGTATGTGATGGTGTGTAAAGGGTGAAAAAAAAAATGTAGCAGCCAGTGACTGAAATGCTAAAATGCATAAAATTAAACAAATAAGAGTAGATATATGAAAAGGAGAGGGGACAGAGAGAGGAGGGGGAAGAAATTTCTCTCATCTTTTAGCTGCATGCTTTCTTTCAAAACAAATCCATACAAGTATCTCCCCTTTTCTCTGTCCCTAGACCCTGCCACCTTTCTCCTCTCCCCAGATCTCACCTGTTTGGATCTTGTCTCTGTCTGCAAGGAAAGGTTATTGGGAAAGAAGCCTCAGCAGCCTGGAAAAAAAATGGATTTATGCCAGATATGTGTTTGTCCACATTCCAGAATCTTGGATAAGTTTGTTACTGGACAGAGCTCCTCTGTGGGTTTTTCAGTAATGCTTGGCTTTTTACATAGAACTTGCACCCGTAACTAATCGACTTGCACAAGTCCATCTGAGGTGTAATTTTTAGGCATGTTTAGTTCTGTTTACAAGGTAGCAAAGAGAAGGGAACAGGAAAGATTCAGTCAAGACCCTTCATGTCTGCATTTTGCAGTTTTGGGTGCATTGGAAGTGATTTTCAAGGCTTGTTTCTCCCAAGAGCTTTTCCAAGGTGTTCCTTGCTCTCGGGGCTGGAGAAAAGAAGACCTTCAGCATAGGCTCCATGATACTTTTAGCTGCTACCTTCACCATGGCAAAAAGATGGCACTTGCCCAGCGCAGTGGGAGCTAGCCCATAGAGGTGCCAGGGTACAAAGAGATATTATATTATCATTTCAAAATATCAATTTCTTTCAAGATTTCCATTGTAAACCACACTTTTTGTGCCCTAAGCTGTGTGTTTGTTCACCTAAATAACCTCTAGCAGGTATATTTGGTTCATGTAACGAAATATATAACCTTCAATATCCTCACTAGAATCTGCATTGTTGAGTTTTGAAAGGCAGGGATCTGCAAATATTTTTAAATATAAGGAACTCTGGATTGAGATTTTAGTTGGGGAGGAGCCAGAACTTCAAATTTACAGGAAAACCTCCACTGCCCATTTTTCCCCTGTTCTAAAGCAAAATCAAAACTAAAAGAAAAAAATTATATTTATCCCAAGAAGAAAATTTATGATAATTATTTTTAAGTCACACATTGTAGCTCTTAATTTGCTTGCACTTTGATGAGGTGTCTCTCAACTGAGACATACTTTTTGCAGAGAAGAGTGGTGATTATCCTGTGAGACAGGGTCATTTCTGTGTTGAGAATGAGCTGGAAGAAAACACTATAGTTTCACTCTTCAACATAAATATTTCATGCAGCTCTCAACAGACGCTAAAGTTAACGCCTGTACAAACATCTTGGGTGAAATCCTGGCCTCTGAGTTGTCAATGACAAAACTCGTTTTGACTTTAGTATGTCCAAGACTTCATCTTTGGTCTTTAAATTGAACTTAAAGTTGTAGCGACCACTGGCAAGGGGAAACCCACTTCAAAGGAACAGTTGGACATTTATCTCCCACTGATCTAAACTATAGCAATCTCTTTTTGTTTCCCAAGCTAACTTGGAAATCATGTTGACAGCAAGTTCATCAAAATAGTTCTTTTGTTCTTCTGTTTTCCAGCAAATCCAATGAAGAACACAGTAACTTCCCTTAAGGAATTTTCAGTACCACATAGGACAACACCAACCAGAAAGAGCAAGTTTAGTAGGAAAAAAATAGCAACAAAACATTCACACAGAAAGATTAAGAAATGCATTAGCATTCTTCAGAGACCCAGGGCACTGGTGGCTCTTTGATCTCTTTTTTGCTCTGCCATACTGAATTACATTTGTGGCTTTTGGACTTGTAACATAAATCATAGGCTCTTTAGGGCTTGTGGCCTGTGGAGAACATGTGGAAGGGATGCATCTGGACTCTTCTGGCCCATCTATTCTTCTGTAGCTTTGAGGGGCTTATCTTCATAACCAAATAATCTGTTTCAGGCCTATATTTCTTCAATGCACCACTCTGCACATTGTCTCTGTGCAAGAGAAGAAGCTGAACCATACACAAATGCAAATACCAAATTCAGAGTCCAGGTGATGGACTCCATTTTCTACAACACCACAAAGAAACCACCCAGCTGTTACAATCTCTTATAAAGTTCCCTGAAGGGAATCTTCCAACAATGCCTTTCTTCACAAGAAGGATCAAAAAGTTCCAGGTGATCTGTAGGGGTTCCCCTCAGCAAATGCTTGTGGTCACCAGGACTCTACAATTGCCCTGTCCAAGAAAGAGCTCCAGGGAGCTTTGCAGGGGAAAACTGTACACAGGAATTACTGGAGGAGCATGGTCAATGTGTTTTCTGTGTACTTAAAGCCTCAAGGAATAAATTTGTTTTGGAACAAATCCTTGAGAATCTGCTTGGTTATTGGTGGGGAGAGGACATTTTGGTAATTTCAAATGGCATTACACATTTGTGGAGTGGAAATTACAGTTCAGTGTGTGGGCATACTTGATTGGACAATCTTTCAGTTGATGGGTTCTTCTGTTCAATTACTATTAAAATTCATCAAATGGAACAGAGCGGCTTCAATGCCCGTAATTGTTGTACAAAATGCTCTGTAATTGGTCTTACAAATGAAGCTGAAGAGCAAGATCAAACTCCATTGAAAATGAATCTGTCTTTCCACTGAAGAGTTCAAGAGTGAATTCTAAAATCCATTTTGCAGGAAAGTGTTTAGCCAATTCCAATTCTGGTTCATTTTGTGTGGCAGTTTTTATTTGCTTATTTTGGCCGCTGGTATGCAAATGAAACCGCCAGCTCCTGAACTTGGTTCCAGGTGCTCCCTTGGCTCGTAAATCCAAACCAAGGGTAGCGCTGCAGGCAGTCAGCAGCAGGCAAGCTTCAAAGGCATCTCAGGTGCGTTTGGGGTGATTTGGGAAGTCTGGCAGTAGGACGAGGTGAGGAGTCTGCAGGTCTGTGCCATGCTGCCTCTGGTAGAGGAGCCAGTTCCTGAAGTTCTGCCGCTTCGGCAAGTCTTGCCAACCTCTGCCTCGTGCTTTTTGCTGGTGGGAGGAAGCTATTTTTAACCTGGTCAGATGAAAGGGGGGGCAACATGAGAGACAGGGAGGGGAATGAGCAGGAGGTGAGAATTTCTTAAGCTACTTTTGCCATCAAAAGCACCATAACCTGGAACTCTGCTATTAGTGAAGAAAGTGGGAAAGCAAGCAGGATATTTAGGCAATTTTCAGAGCGTCAGTCTTACTGGCTGCTCCACAAAGGGTTCGTTAAACTGTTGGATCAAAGGTATCATAAATTTTCACTTAAAAGCTTTCCTGCATGGCAAATGCTTTCCTCAAATGTGGAAAACATGGATGCAAGTCTAGTAGACTGCCGTTCAGTTCCTTGGTGTCATTGACCACTGGACCCATCATCTCAGGAGCCTGTATTTAATTCTCCACCTATTTTTCCCACCTCTTAAAGATTCCAGACAACAACCTCTCTCTAGCACCTTTCCACAACCCCCTTACCTCTGCCCCTACCCCTCACTCCAGCTTAAAAGTTCTTAGTTTTCACCATCCATTCTGGAAAATGCAGTTTATTGGTCATACTGCTTCTGTCAGGTCTTTTCTGCTTTGTCTACTTTCAAATACTTGAAAAGATGGCTCAGAGGGGATCACTCCTCTTTGTGCAGTGAGCAGAGAGTTTTCCATGGCACCTCCTCTCATGAAATGAAGTAATGGCTGTGGAAGAAGAGCACGCAGAACTTAAAATGAAAAAAGCTACATGGTACTGTCCCAAATCAGTTTAAAATCCCTCTCTGAGCTCCTGATTTGTTACCAGGGCGTACTACTCATGCACACGCACACTGACTCTGTCATCGTTAATCTATGTGTGAAAGAAGTTCTGTACAGCAGCTCCTGGGAAAAAAAGGGAAATTGTGCAAAAGCACCACAAGTGTGTATTCCTAGGCATGCCTACAAGCAGGTAGGCTGCGGGAAAGTAACTGGTTCTAATTAAAATGCAAATGTAAATAAAAAGACCAGAATTTCAGATTACATCTAACAAAATTAAGAAAAGGTCACAGACAAGGCAGTATTTTTAAAAACCTATCAGCTCTGTTTATTAAATGTGATTACTTGGAACACATTCAGCACTAATTGGCTTGCAGGTTGTTTTGTATTTATGTGGGGAGGTGAGAGAAGGGAACAGAATAGGGGAGGGGGAAACCCACTCATAGCGGTGTCATTTTTGTCCTAAAACAGCAAGTCATCAGCATCCCGACCTTCTCCTCCTTACACAAGAACAGAACAGAACACCTTGACTGTTTTTTGGAATTTTGTTGCACATAAGCAATTCCAGTGCAGTCTCATCCCCTCCTGCTCGCCAGCCTGTGGGAGCTGTTTCTGGGACACGGTGTACGTGTGTGTGTGTGGCCAGGAAACGTACCTCGTGAAATGTCTGTGAAGCTGCAGGAAAGGCACTAACGGCAGTTGAAGCTAAGTAGCCTACCTTTCTCTGCATGAATATATGCTTGCCTGCGTTGGCTACGGTGTTCTGGTCTGTGCTTGAAGTTGCATGGTGAAACCATAGTGAAACAAAGGAGTTGCACTGCTAGGAACCAGCAATTTAAAAGATTTCGCTCTCACCTCATGTGCCAAGATATTAAATGCCATTTTCTCTGTTTTAAAGAAGACAGTGGCCACAGTGAAGGAAAAATAAAGTGCTCTACTCCACTCCCTTGGACTGGGCGATCAGCCCTACCTTCCACTCCGAATCTCAAGGCCACACGGGGCTCTGCTTTCCACTGCCATGGCCAGGAGCCACCAGGCAGGGGTGACGCAGAGCTAGGCCACCTGCCCTCAGAGCCACTGGTGGCCAAGTCTGTTCCACCACAGACTCCTCCAGGGGAAGGGCGGGCGACCTGCTGGTACAGAGCTGGCTCCATCAGCTTCTGCCACCCGGGGTTTCCAAGCAGCTGGGAGCCAGGGTGACCCCATGCAGGAGATGGGATGGGGATGCAACTGCCGCGTGCTGGTGCTTGATTTAAGGAAAAGTGCAGCAGGTGAGACTAGCAAAAGCGTGTGCTACCATCAAAAGCCCACCTAGCCCTCCAAGTAACCAAGCGCTGAAGCTGAGCAGGCATTTCTCCTTGAAAAGCACATCTTGGGGGGTTGGGAAGGCTCGGGTGGAGCAGGCAGAGCTGATGCTGAGTGGGTGGCTGAGGCCTTTCCTTCCTCCCCTGGTGTCTGTAAAGGGAAGGAGGAAAGAGGAGCAGCGAGGGAAGGTAGGGCTGCCTGTGCCTCACCTACCTCTGATCCATCAGACACAGAGCAGAAAGTGGGGTCTAAGGGTCCGGCTGCTTTGGCTGCTCCTATCTTTGCCAAGGTATTTTGTGTGGGTCAGCACTGGGTGTCAGCAGGTGTGAAGAGAGGCACCCACGTGCCCTTACTGTCAGATAGCTCTGCTCCTTCAGCTCCTCTGCTGAGGGACGGCAAATCCCGCGTCCGCTTTGTGGCAGAGGGTTGCCTTGTCCTCAGGGGCATTTGCAGCACTTTTTGAACATCTTTTTCTGCTGAAATCCAGAGAATTTTATTGAATTTCATCCAAAAGCATTCCATATTTTGGTGAGGAAAACCACATATCGGTGGAAAGGGTGCCTTGTCATGAAAGATGTAATTTCACTGAAGCGCAATTTTCTGTTGAAGCAACAATTCTGATTGCAGTCCTTTGGTTGTATTAGTCATTTCTTCTAGTTCATTAAATCACATCTCATTGTAGCAACAAATAGTTTGCAATTCTATTTATTCATTAATTAAAATTAAACCTGAATTTCTTCAGCAATTAATTGTTGCTAAGAAAAAAAAGTGAATATTTCTAGCCACCTCCCTGAATCAGCACCCGGACAGCTGTTTCAGTCAGGCGGCATCACTTTTGTTTTCTGTTTCTCACATAACCAGACAGCAAGCTGAGAATTCTTTTAGCTGAGATCTGAAGGATATTGCAGCTTACCTTATGCAGACTCATAAGTGAGATGCTGGTATTACAAATGTGAAGATGAATAGGTATCTTTGGATCGAAACGCGCCTTCAAAGTCAAACAAAAAGTGCAGACCTATTTGAGTCTATTTTAATGACATTAACAACAAAAGGAGGCAGATTAAGGCCTTTAGCAGGGAGTTTTGGGAAAACAAGGGATTGCTAGGAACAGTTTCTAAGATTGCTTGATTTGAATAATACTCTTGGGCACAGAGAACATAGAGAGGTAATGCCTGAAAAGAATAAATCAAATATCTCATGGCATTTTAGGCATTCTTTCCTCTCCTAGGCACTGCTTTCAGTTTTCAGAAATATGAACAATTCCAGGCAAGCAGAGAATAGCCTGTTCATTTCCCACCCTGTGATGAATAGTTGCGTGTTAGCCTGTTCATTTAATGACAGCTATATATAGTGTGTATAATAAATCAGACTCCAGGACACAAAATGCCTTCTGTTTACCTTTGAAGTACTTTTTTTTTCCTGAGAATTGTGATTGTTGCAAAAGCCTGATGTATCTGCCCACATGTAGAGGCATCCAAACAACTTGTTACCTGCAGGTTTTAGTCCACTAAGGTCCACCGTTCTCCCAGCACCACCTGATGCCCCAAGACCCCAGTGCCTTGCAGGATCAAAGCCTGCCCAGGCTGGAGAAAATGGACTCAGCCCACTGCATGCAGTTAAGGGGAAAGATCAGTCCGAGCTTTGCATGAAAAGTCTCTTTTTAATCTGATATCTCAGTCAATTAGTTTGATTATTGTGTTATAAACACTAGTCATCTTTTGCAATATGTGCCTTCAAAAAGCGATGCTTGAACTTCTCAGTCCCCAAAACAGCATATTTTTAACCTGAAGTACACTATAACTTCTCTGTACAATAATTGAGAGTTCCTGTATATATCTGTATACATACATATACTGCCAGTATTTGTTGGATGATAACACCTGAAACATTTACAGTATGTCAGAAATGTTACGTTCCTAAGAAACAACACAGATTTTCTTTCAATTTAAATATTAGCAATATTATTTGGGCTGAAAAATGCACATTTTAAGCCATTGCATACCGTCGCAAGTTACTACTACCACTTCCAGATAGCTGGTATAGCACTAATAAGATGATCTAGGTCCCACCTGCAGGATGAGAAGCTCATGGGCTGCATTCATGTCTGGTCCAGCCCTCAAATATTTTTCTCCAGGGTAAAAGGGGCAATTTCTATCTTTTTCTTTATTTTGGGAAAACTTTCCATGCAAAGAAATGTAGCATAAAGTATTGAGAACTGCCGAAAAACATACAGATTATGTATATTTTTATAGCTGTGAAGTCACTCAAATGGCTTTGCCTCCATTTCATTGTTTGGCATAGATCACTTATTGTGCATATGTTTTCAGATGGAAATGCTGAATTAGACTATGGCAAAATGGATAATGCAACCCTAATGCTAGCATGAGCTAATAAGAAAACGGCAATGAATCTACTTCTGCAGATTGAAGTACATGCATTTCATATTATTACTCAAGGCTTGTCTCTCCGATTAGATGATTGCATAACCTTAATATTATAAATCTTGCATGATGTGAATTGTTCAGCTGTAACCATAATCAGTTTTTACTAAGGTGGCATTTCTGTCATCTTGTTAAACACAAACATTATATATGCGTTACTCATAATTTTATAACATTTGCTTTTAGCAAGAGTTGGTTTTGTCAGTCAGAAGCTACAGTTTAGCACAGAGATGCAGTGCAAGTGCTTAAGATGCTCATAATGTCAGTGTTTGCTTCAGAAAATATTGCTTTGCAGTTTCTTTAATTTTCTGAGTACAAATTCCACTTCAAAAGAAATGGAAAAACTTGCAAGCTCTTAGAACTCTCTGAAAACCACTTTTCAGATCTTCTGAGACCCAGGTTTATTTAATCAAGTGGAAGTGGCTGCTTGCTCCGTAGAACCTGAGGCACCCCACGGGCCTTCTCCAGAGCCACTGCTTGGCTCGGAGCTCCCAGTTATTTCAACCTGACTTTCCGCAGAGGAAACATGGCCAAGCTTCTCTTGTGTAAATTACTGCCGGCAGGGCTTTATGGGGAATGCACGCTGCCACCAGCGTTTAAGGGTTTAAGACCCCCCCTATAAACCTCAGCAAGGTTCTCCTCACCCATCAATTCACTGGGGATTTGTGCAGTTAAATCTCACAACGGGTAATAAATTTCCAGGCACATCATGGGACGAGGAGGACCCGACTGGTGTGGGTATGCTGCAGCCCCGCTCTTCGCGCAGACCTCATGGGTTATTTAGTTCAGCTTATCTCCCTGACAAATTTATTGGCTTCATCAGATTCTCTGTAGGAAAAATTTTAAAAAGCCAAATCTTTGCCTTGTTTAGATAATGGACACTCTCCTATTTTCTGCTGTAGATCTTGTGTTGAGATAGGCCTTAACAAAGAGGAACGTGTTGAAGAGATAGGAACAGTTCAGGCGGTTCTACTTGCTGTCACACGTAGGAAGCCTAGGGACTGCATAATCAGAGAAAAGGGAGTATAAAACAAGAGTTAAAAGCTATCTGCTCTACTCACCTCTCTGGCTTTACAATAAATCTAATCACAGGAGATTTCTCGTTGGTTTTAGTGGCAGTGGAATTGGCCCTATACTCAATAATTTTATACTCAAAATTACATCTGAAGTCCAGAAAAACTAAGTCCAAATAACTTTTATCAGATGATCTGTTGACGTGATTTGCTGCTGGGAGATACAAAACAACCAATTGCAGTGGTCTGTTTGGAGTAAGAGAGTTGTTTCTGTTTCTAGTGTGTTGAGCAACACTGCAATAGCTCGTGGCATGCTTGTCAATGTGGAATTCAGTGTTTGCAGAGATAGGTATCCTCTGACAAGAGGCAAAGGTAAGCGGGGAACAGCAGGACTACAGGATTTGACTGCTCGATACCCCTGCACATTGGAGCTGAGATGAGATGAAGTCACCCAGGGGCTCCCTGACTGCTCACAGCCCAACAGAAGGCTGTGCAAAGTTTCACATATACCCAATACTCACAAGCTGTTCCCAAATCCCTTGTGCAAATCAGTGATTTTTCTGGCAGCTGCTTACTCTCAGACTGTAGCTCCTGCTACAGTAAGACTTGCAGAGCCTTGTTGGACAGTCATTAGGAATGGCTTTGTTTTATGGTCCAGAGAGGGATCTGCAGCAACCTCCTGCTCCCAAAGTCTCTGAAGCACTGGGCAAGTCCAGACTCACACCAGGAGGTCCATACCCAGGTCTTAATGGGCATCCGGGAGTTTTATTGCATGAGTCCATCAGGATAAGGGAGGGGCAGCTTATATGGCAGCTCGTCAACAGGAAACCCTGGCCAGTGGTTTTTCACAGAGCGCTGCCAGCTGCTTTGCTATGCTGAAAGCCTGATGGACACCGTGGAGGATTTCTCACATGGTTGGGAGGGAAAAATAGTTTTTAATACCAGTTTAAAAAAAAAAAAGTATGGCCCCTATAAACTGTTAAATTTCACTTTATTGATCATAAATCTGTGTTTTGCTCAATGCAAAAGTTTTTTATCTTACAAGTAAAAATGCTGAAACAGCTACAAATGTCAAAAACACAAAGTTTTCTCTCCTGGACAATTTATATAGAAGTTATTGGATTTTTTTGGTGTTGTTGTTTAAAAGCATTCTTACCACACTGCGCTCGCCCACCAGGTTAGGAGAAATTGCCTTTCATTGCCAAGCTTTGTCCCTGCCCTTCTCTGATGGGAACTGACCTGAAAAAATAAAGCAAGAGGGCTAGCCTCTTCGACATACTGCTAGGGATGGAAGGGCTGAATTGGATAAGGAATCCAAGCAGTGGGAATGAGGGTCCAGTAAAATCAGTGGAGATACACTTTTGCAGAGGCACTGCTAAAGTAGGGCACAGGCAGCAAAACCGCTACAGAGCTGAACCTCACGTTCAGCTCACAGCAGGCAGACATCTTGCGCCCAGATTTATCTCATGATCCACCCCCAAATATGATGGATGCTGTCATTGCAGGATGGCCAGGCACCCGATGGGGACATTTCTGACAGTTAATGTGGCCCCTGGGGTGCATCCCCCTGCTCACTGGCTGTGGGCATGGTCCCATCTGTGTCCCAGCCTCTCCGTCTGCAAATGGGGTGATGCACCTTGGGACCAAGAGATTAACAGCCCTGTCTTGGTATTAACGATCTGCAAAAGCTGTTAAGGTGCAGAGCAAGGCAAAGAAATCTTGATTTATTAATGGCAAAACAGAAAACTGGAAAGAAAAAGCAGAGTATTCCAGACCAGCCAGGGATGATGTTGAGGCAGGAGAGCTTTACCCTGTGAAGCATGCATTTAAAATGGGTCATTTTCATAGGATCATAGAATATCCCAAGTTGGAACAGACCCCCAAGGATCATCGAGTCTAACTCCTGGCTCCACACAGAACAACCTAAAAACCAAACGAAGTGTCTGAGCACGCTGTCCAAACGCTTCTTGAGCTCCAGCAGGCTCAGTGCTGTGACCACTGCCCTGGGGAGGCTGTTCCAGTGCCCAACCATCCTCTTGGTGAAGAACCTTTTCCTAACATCCAGTCTGAACCTCCCCTGACGCAGATCCATGACATTCCCTCGGGTCCTGTGTTAGCAGATTGAATATATTTGGTCTCCTGAGACTTTTTTTTATCAAAGCACGTCCAGGGAGAGAAATAACAGGAGCAAGTTTTTTTTTTTTTTTTTTTATTTGCATCCAATTGTCCCAAATTACAAGAATTGTACTTTATTCCCTTGTAGCCTGGAAGCCCCCTTTTTTCTGCTTGTTCTCCATCATGTTGTACAACAGGTCTCTGTTCTTCCCTACGGTGGTCAATATCTCCATAGAGATAATGGACTGGATCATCACCTGGATGCAGCTTCTCTTTGGTCATAAATCACAATGGGAATACTGTAAACAAAAGCCATGAAATATGAACCCATATAAATAAAAGAAGGGATGGACTGTGAATTGTCTGGGGAAATCTGTGTAAAGAAGGGGAGGAGGGAGGAGACTTGCACTGTTGGAGGAACCTCAACTAATACACATCCTGATTTTAAACTTAAACCGTTACTATAATTATTTAAGATTGGCCTGTCTCACAGGATGAGGCTTTGTTCTCCTTTCTACTATTTTCACGCGCTTTCTGTTCCTCTTGGGCTTTGCTTTTATTTCTGTGCTTTTCCCACTTCTAGTAATTCTGTCTATAAATACCTTTGCTATTTCATCATCCCTCTCAGCACACCCGGCCCCAGCTCTCGGCCAGTTTCTTCTTCCTTTGCCTCTGTTCTGCTAAATTCACATACTTCTCGGCACCAGCCTGAGACGTCCAAACAGCTCCTACAGTAAAAGACGTGGGTCAGACAAGTCATGAGCTTTAGCTCTCATTCTTGTTCAAAATATGAGTTGCAAGCATGTCTGCATGTTTAATTAAACTCAAAACGTCAAATTATCCTTCACAGCCACCCATGAATATGAGCAGCTCTGTGATTTTGGAGAGTTCTGTGATAAAGGACACAACATTTAGCAGATGGTACTAATGGAGGAAAAGTAAAAAGGAGAGGGAGAGAAGGATGTTAAAAATTCTTGAAAAATAAATAGCCTTGAAGTCTTGGATGGTGTAGGGATTCCTTAATGCTGAAGTTTTTGTTAATCTTGTAGATGGGATTTCACCCTTTTTATTTATTGAAATGAGGGTGAGGGGGAGAGAACGCATCACTGCTTTGTTTCACATCAATAACTGAAGCACATCTACATGTCCAATCCATTGTGGAAACAGCTCTGTTTTCCTCAGCATCACTGCAGACATATCAGGTAGTCTAAAATACCCTGGGATTTATAATTCGGGCACAGATATTTTATAGACGTCAAAACCAGTGGCTGACCTTGCTGTCCTGAGGCTACTTCCATGTGACAACTAAACTATTGAACGCTTCTTTAGCTAAATACTGACTGCCACTGTTAATTCCCTAGCCCCTAGGATCCAAGACTTGGTGTTTCAGAGTCGAAAGGCTGTATTTTAAAAATATTACTTGTATTGAAACATACATGATATAATTTTAAAACACATATTTTGTTTTATTTTCGCTGACCCTATTGGATTTTACTTTCTCCTTATGGACGCAACTAGACATTCACGTAGACACTAATATCTAGGACTTGACGAACTCCCTCTTTTAGTGGTTTGTTGAATGTTTGGCTCAGTTTCCTTCTAATGAGCTAAGGCATCTGTAAGGATTTTTACCATGGGCGTAGTTTTATTTTCTAAAATAACAAACGTCTGTCTGTTTGGTGATATGTGTGTATTAGAAAACAGGATAAAATAAACAGACTGTGGGGCTTTGATTTGCAGCACATTTAAGCAGTGCAGGTAGAGTTGTGTTTCTTCTGGATCTGCTGCTTTGCTTTGGCTTTGTGGTGCACTTAATAAACGCTGCAGACAGCTTTTCAGAGCTTATAAACTTAGCAGAAATAAAAGGAACTAAGGATCCTGACAACTGAGCGAAGCTTATAAATGCCACTGAAAGCTATTGGGGCCCCAGCTCCTGGGGTGTATATCAGAGCCCTTGCAGGGTTTACAAATTCAGCTTATTTACTGGCAGGTTTCTCTCCTGACCATAAAAACCACAGGTCAAAAAGCACTGCTAGATTGGGAACACAATGACCAGCTTCTGCTAGATGAGGAACTTGAAGACCAGCTTTCATTTTACTCCAGGTTCTTGTACAAGGCTATGGAGCTCATCAGGAAAGCTGTGGTGCACAGCCCTGAATGTCACCTGGAGCCCGTCACAGGGTAAGTGACCACCACTCCAGGCTTTGCATAGGACTGATACCTGAAGAAGTGAGCATCTGGTTCCAGTTCAGGCTCTATTTGCATCTCTCTTTGGAGTTTACAACCTGGGGAACTCTGCTGGCTTGCTCAGATAGGGCTATTCTGGGGTCAGTACTTTGAGGTCTTCGTCCCTGCTCCTCTTATCCCTCTGCCTGGGCTGCTCCCGGCCCCCAGGGTGTGAACTGAAGCTGCCGTTCGCTTCCCCTCCATGCACCCATCTCCGTCTCAAGGAATCTGGGCTCAGGAGTAGACCAATTTGTCCACAGGTACCCAACCAG
>VXAL01001702.1:1143162-1180959 GCA_013399475.1 Chauna torquata
TTTGTTCTGAGCATCCCGGCTCCGCTCCACCCCACCCACCACCTGACAAGCCGCTTTAATGGATAGGCAGTGGCCTTCGATGGAGGGGCTGAATTTAAAACTTTCCCCTGCTTCTCTTGTCAAAGTTAAAAGCTTTTCATGTCTGTGTTAATGTTTCTTTTTTTTTCTCTCCTGTCTGCTGGCACCAGTGACAAATACTACATCTTGCATTGAGTAACAGTATATTGAATGGCTGGCAGAGGCAGAATACGGCACCTGTAATTTATCTCCGGGAGTTCGGGTTGGATGACACTGCTGGGAACAGATGGGGGCTCTGAGCTGTCACCTGATTACTAATTCTAGGATTTCTCCTCCGAGAGTGAGAAGGAGTGAGCTAGGATGAAGGGTACAAAAAGCAAATCAATAAACAGGTTAGTGTTTGCATCATTATTAACACTCGGGCTGTCAACACACCCATTGAAACTATCGCTCAGGGCAGCTTCAGATTTAATGGTCAGTGTAACAGATTTACTGTAAATGTTAGCTAAGGCACAGCAAGAAGGGGGGGATCTCATTGACAAATAACAGAGATTTCAGTGGGATGCATGAAACCGTTTATGTGTGTGCATAAATAACGCGGCGATCGCCGCGCGGAGGCGGGCGGCTTTCTGCAGTATTTCTTCCTGCGGGGCTGCGGTGCATACCTCTCCGCTGCCCTCCCCTCCTGGCCGCTAGCCACAGCTACACATCAATTAAATCACCGGGAGAGCTTTGATCTCGGAAACCCATCACAAACCCCTTAATAGCCTGGAGAAGGGAGGGGAGGGAAGGGTGATGCTGCCATCTGCACACTGAGTTAGCCAATGATGCGGAAAAGCTTTAGGTGAAGTTGGGTTTTGTTGTCTTTACCCAGCTGATGGGCTCCTGGCATCTGCCCTTCTCCATGGACAAAGTCATCTTTGCAGAGGTTTGTTAGAAGACCTCCTGGCATTGCCCATTCCCCAGCAATCGGTCCTCACACTTTCCACAAGTAATGCACAACCAAGCAGTTCTGAGAAATATAAATGAATGTGCAATCAAGTGTCTCTGCTTAAATTACTGATGAAATGATAAATCAGTGGGAGAGTAAATTGACTGAAGACAAATCCTTCCGAGTTCTGCCACTTTTTCAAATGAAAACCCTCGTAAAGAAATTAAACTGGTTAAAATGAAAGCACCTAAATTCACGTATCTTGTGCAGTAGAGGGTTTCTTCGATTGCACCATCACCTGCAACGGACCCTTCAGGAACACTCTGCTGCTTCATTATTTATTTATTTATTTATTTATTTATTTATTTAAATCTTCCCACATGCACGTTTACGATGGTGCATCAATCCCCAGTTGGCCCAGCAGAAACTCAGGGCAGCGTTTGAGACAGTCAGAGATCTGTGTCTCTGCAGGGCATGGACCAGAGCCCAAGGGAGGAGTGGGACTGGTGACTCAGCAGGCGTCTCAGGAGCAGCACGGCTGCCTCTCCCCCACACTCCGGACCGTCCCGGCCATACCTAGTTGCCCTTAGCATCTCAAGATGCTTTTTTGGCTTAGTTTCCCACTGCAACGTTGATTAGCTCTGTAATTAGTGTGACTGCTCTTTAAGCACAATACAGCAGGGACAGGCATCTCTCAGCCCTTAACTTCAGTATAAACAAGCCCAAGCTTATAGAACCATAAAATGATAGAATGGTTTGGGTTGGAAGGGACCTTAAAGGTCATCTAGTTCCAACCCCGCTCACAGCAGAGCTCCCTGAATGCATCTTCTGTCAGGCAAGGTCCTGTGGTAGGGCAGAGGATTAGCCCATTAGCACCAGCATCTCTGGGCTCCGGGACGGGCCATGCAGCACCTGCAAGGGTTTTCCACATTTCATGGTTCCCATCACTTGCTGGGACCCTAACCCCTGCTCAGACTCACTAGGAAAAGGCAGGAATCACAGGCTCTGTGGGACACGGAGGATACAGGCAAGGTTATCTGGTGTTGTAGTTTGTAAGTGCAATTGTTAAAATACTCCAGCGCTTGGCTCGGCCTCTGCTAACATGGGTCTCTATGCTCCTTGCTCGATTCTGCAGCATTATGTTGTGGTTCAGCCCCAGATCTGGTACCATAACGCTGCCCCAGCTGCTAAAACCACCACATAACTCAGACGAAGATCCCAAAAGTGCCTCTGGGATAACCTAGGACTGTGTCATCCATGCACGCTCCACTGCCACTGCCCAGCTCCTCTCCGTGCAGCACGTCTGTTTGTGCCACAGAGATGTCAGCTCGGCCTCCCAGGCTTTGTGAGATTTTCAGGATTAGAAACTCAAAACAAAACCAAAAACAAATGCAGCAGCTGCAAAGCCAGCATTAACATATTTAGGTTTGATTTTGTCTTTTAACGGGCTAGTGGCAAAGGAAAGCTCTGGCTCTGGAGCCTCTCTGCAGAGTTGAGCTCTAATGCCGCTAGAAGAGAGCAGCCCCGTGAATTGGGAGCTGCTTGCTTTCTTTAATCTGCATCCTGTTGAGTAGGGGAAGAACACCCCCCCACCCCACCCCCTTGCAAGCTTTAATTGGAACAAGCAACCTCTGACGATTTTTGTTTAAACTGTGGAAGAAGACTCCTCCCTGATGGGAGATGTTCAGCAGTCAAAGAGAAGACAAAAAACCACAAACCTTTCTGCACACAGGCTGCCTGTGCAGCAGATAACCCAGTGGAGAGCAGCCCTGGGAGCTGCCGGGATATTTGGACAAGGTGACCTCGCACCGAGCACATTAGCTGTATTATCAGCCTATAAACTGTCTCACTGCTTTACATATCCATATGGACCGCATATTGAAGGAAAAGATTAGCTTGATTATCAATGGGGGAATGAGCCAAACAATTACTTTCATTATTGAATATTCAATTAATTATTCAAGAGGCCAATCAATTATTCATATCTCATTTAAACTGGGTGGAGTAAGGAACATTGCCACTTGGCAGAGCTGTTCACATCCCCTTTGGATACAGCAACAATTCTGCTGCAACAGGGTGTAATTGCACTGGGAGCAAAAGCCGGCCCCAAAATGATTTTCCCCAGGCTGCATGGATATCCATCATTTCTGCCTTTCTAACGTGGTCCAGAGCCCCTTCCAGGCCAGCACTGATGGGAGTTCAGATGCTCATGGGTGTCAAGCATTTGCCATGGGAGCACTAATGCATTGAGGACTTGGAGGTATTTGCTTTTATGTCAAAGAAAGAAAAAAGCTCTAATCCAGAGAGCAAGCAGGAACCTCCTGGAGAAATCAGGCTCTTACCTGCTTTTCAAAGTCTGATAGCACCATACATAGATTTTACCAGCAAAATATTGGTGTCTAGCTTGCTTCATTTAAATAATTAATAATAATCCTCTGCTTGCTTTTGCTGTGCTTTCTTTGAGAGCAGAAATGGGCATATTGTGCCTCTGCACAGCACAGAGTGCGGGCTGCATCCAGGTGGCATCGCCCTTCAGCACGGCCACGCGCTGCGCTCCCATCCGAAGCAAGCAGCAGATCGCTGCGGGCAGAGCACCCCACGGCTGAAGTGGGAGCGGAGGGTAAGTGCAGGGGAAAGGAGGGAGACGAGGAGAGGAAAGGAATACAGCCACCAAGGGAGCAGATCCAGGAATACTACCAGGGTGCAAATGATATGGAAAGGCCAAGGTCTGGAAACTCTGGTGTTCCGTAAAACTAGCCGCACAGGCAGTGACAGCTGGCTGCAACTGCTTGAAAAGCAGGGAAACAAGGAATCACAACTTGTGTGTGTGAGTTCAAGACAAATGGGTCCCTGGGACATTTCGTGCCTGGGAATGCTCCTTCCTCCTTGCTCTCTCACACAATAGCTTGTCTTCTCTGCGGCCGAGGCCCAGCCCTTGGCTAATCTTGATTTTATATTTTTTTTATTTGTTGCACAAGCAGATGCGGGTGATACCATATTGGAAACAAATTGTCAATTACTGAACAATCAAGCCCTCCATTTGTTTGTTAGATTGGCTCTCAAATAGTCCGATTAATTATAACAGCACTAATTATTAAGACACACTGGTAGTCATCTCCTATTTCAGAGACAAGGAGAAAGTCTTTCCTTCTGCTTTTGCTGTCACAGTAGCAGCCTTATCCAATAGGGCGATTTATCTCTGTCAAGCCAGTAAAATGATAATGCCAATTAAATCACACAAGTAATTGCTGCCTGGGTCCCGGAGGGTTTCTCCCAGCAGTCCGGTGGAATATGAATGCGGGCTGGCTGCTGCGGTGGGGGGCCCCTGCGCCCACCCCATCCTTCCGCTGGGGACCCCAGGGGAAAGCTGTCCCGCTGCTGCTCATGGGCAGCCCCAGCAGTGCATTTCACAGCCGGCGGTGGGGAAAGTTGCTTGGTCTCAAATAGTGTTGCCACTGGGAACCCACGGCATGAAGAGATATAGGGCTGTCCCTTTTGTTCTTTCCTCTTCCTGTGTCCTTTGGTGGCCTCTAGCACCTCTTGCTCCTTGGTCTTCTCAGACCTGAGCTGTGTCCTCATCCACTCCAACCAGAAACACAGCTGAACCTCCAGCCAGAGCTAGTGTACACATACACCAGCAAAAAAATAAAGATATATGTACAACACACGCATACATGCAACCCAGTCCAGAGAAGCTTGGAGAATCATGCCCACAGATTCACGGTGACTGCTACGGTTGCTGCAAAAGGGGGTTACATGTCCCCACCTCCCGTCCTGTGCTTTCTGTTTGCTGTTATGAATCGATATCTCTGCATCTGGGCAAACCCCACCTAAAAAGAACGGTGTGATCTAGCTCAATCTTGGTTCTCATTCAATTAAACCCCGTGAAAGCAGGCATGTAACCTTGTTAATATCACGTTTATTAGAGGGAAGGGGGATAGAAAATTAAGATATACTTCATGTTGTTGCTAATTAGAAAAATTGAGACTTTGCATCTGTGCAAGGCAGAGCAACATGTGGCATTAACAGATGTGGACTCATTACACAGCTGCACAGTAGAAAATTGTGCCACCACAGTGACAAAAATCTCAAAATCAGATTTCTCCCAATGCCTCAGCTTCCCATTTCCTTCTCCTTTCTTATTCTGCAAGTTTGTTCTGATTTTTTGTTGCTGTTGGTTTTTTTTGTTTGGTTTGGTTTTTTTGTTTGTTTTACTTTTTCCCTGCTTGATGTCAGGAAGCAGAGTGGAAGCATTGGACAGTTCTTTTTGTAAAGATTCACTGACCAGCCGCTGGAAAGCTCAGAGTAGAAACAAGCCAGGCTGCAGTGTGCCAGCACGACTGCTGGCTCCTGCTAAAACACAGGCAAAAGGTGCTACATGGCTGGAATAAAGTTCATCCTGCCTACCCCCAGTGGCCAGGATTTCTGCAGGGGGGCAAGCAGGGAGGGTTACAGGCAGCCCCTTCCCCAGGACTTTCCAAACACCATCTCTCTGCAAAATGGAGGGAAGTGGGAGTAATACCTTAAATGAGGTGTCACCGATAAAGTGCTTCAAATCCTGTCCTTTGTCCCCCTGGGAGCTGTCTAACATCGCCAGACCACTTGTTATTGACAGTAAAGAGCAGCCAAATACCATGAAAATAGGTTGCTTTTATATCATTTCCTCTATATGTTCTGCTCAGCTTTTTGTCTCAGAGGGTGGAAGCCAGTCCCTGGGGGCTGCCTGGAGCCTCTGGGAAGAAAGCAGAGGTCAGGCTTGGGATTCCTCTGTAACAGACTTACCAAGGGCTTATTTGCTCTCTGGCACAGTTGAAAGCAGCCCAGCAAAGCAGCTGCATAAAAATGCAACAGCTTCACTGAGGTTTATTTCATCTGTGTCTTATTCAGCTCTAGAGAGGCTCAGATGTATTTCTGTGCGGTCAAAAAATCACCGTGTTCTCAGGAGTCATCAGTGTAACAGGTCACGGGCTTGGGGTGGCACAGGCAGGACATGTAACCCTCTTCCCTAGTAGCTGGGGTTTGGGTACAAACAAGACATTGCCTGGAAAATGAGCCCCAGAAGGTTTCTGCCTTTCTCTTTCAGTAGCATTTGCAGAGACCAAGAGGAAGTTCAGTTGCAGCGGAACATCCTCTTTCCCCCATCTCGAACCCAACGATTTCTACTGGCTCAAAATACTGCACCAAATGCACACCTGCCCTCAGCGCTCTGCATCGCTGCGTGCTCTTGGGGCAGGCTGTGGTGCCAGAGCAGTGCTCTGGATGACATCTGGAAAGTATGATCCAGGTATTCTCCTGATCACAAGCACACAGGCTGGAGTATTTTGATAAAATAAGCCTTCTGTTCAGGAGCTTTGGTGAAAAAAGCCTTCAGTAAATGCAGTTGGTGCTCCAGTGCAATGTGCCTCCTGCCTTTATCACCTGATTTTTAACATTAAATACGTGAGCCTGCTATGGATTTTCTGACAAAGTTCTTCCCTTCATTTGCATGGGCAAAGAGGTGGCTAACGTGGATTTTATACTAGCTCTTCTGATCAGCCACTGGTAGCAATGTTCCTCGCTCGCACCATTTTATCGGGAGCTCTTTGTCTTTCCTTTGCCCCATGCAAACGCTGTGTGCAGCACAGAAACCCGTCACCCCACACTCTGCTGAGGCCTTCAATCCCTTTGTGCAGGCTGTTTCATTTCATAGACTCAAGGGTCACTTTTATTGTGGTCTCTGCTAAATGAAATCACAAAAGCAATTTAAAATCGCTTAAGCAAATCATGAAAGATGCAATATGAGGAAAGGGCTGTGAATAATGGTTAGCCTAAAGCATTGCAACAAAGGGAGTGACTGTGTGCTTCAGTCAGGTCCTTTCTCTTGGTCCGTATCCTTCATGCTGAATTCCTCATCTTCTGCCCCTGATTTTGGGCAGAAACTCATCAAAGGAGAAAGACACTCTTATCAGATTTCTAACATTGCCTGCTATTCTTCATGGAAAATGATCTCCAGGACATAGACAGAACTGCAACTGAGTATGGTATTTCAGATATGCAGTGGCCAGAAAATAATAACAAAAACACAGGATACAATTTTTATCCTAAAGTGATTTTCTGGGAGAAAAGCAATGTCACCGTACCCTGTGAACTTCATCTTTATCTGACCATCTAACATTCAGCAGTAACTTCTGGCTGCCTCCAAGCTTTGTCCTAGTGCTAAATGGTCCAATATAGAACAAAGGTAGAGGTGACTAAAATGGCTGAGAGATCAATTTTCTGCTTCCCAGCCCTATTTCATCCTATTCGATCATCAGGGATATGCTTCATAGGATATTTTTCTTGTCACTTGTATGCTGCTTGTCCCCATGCCGCCATACTAGACAAGCTGATCAACAATGCTGGCTCAGATTTTCTATGTTGTCCTGGTTCCTGTGAGACTGGATTTCCCAGTGCTCAGAACCTTGGCAGGGGTGAGGACTTGAGTTCCCATTAACAGTGTTTGCACTGAGCTAGGGGCAACACTTAATTGTTACTGACTCATTAAAAAAAAAAAAAAAGAAGAGGATAGGCTCACTCAAGAGCCAATGTGATGTCTCAGCTCTCCTATGAACCAAGTATCTCTGTATCACAACTCATTTATATTCATGGTTTTCTTGATCTAGGTTTTTTTTCAAGGCAACTACAAGTCACAAACATTCAAAGCCTTTACAAAAGCAGCAGTCAGTTTTAGCATCTTATGGCTGTGAAGGAGGAGAGAAGGAAAGGTGAGGAATCAATCTGGGGGCCTCATGGTGGTGCTCAGAAACTGCAGTTGTCATCACGAGGGGCTTTTGAAAAGCCTGCCCTTTTGCTCTGGTAATGCTGAGTTTCCTGCAGGAGGAAAGCATACACAAGTTTCCTTCCCATGGCCAAGGCCTCCCAGCTGCTGGACGACTCCTCAGCTCTGGGGTTTCCAGCTGAACCTACTGGACAATATTCAGAACTGGAAGTTCAACAAAACCTCATCTATAAAACGTGATCCAAGCTGACACCACAGATCTGAAACAGAAGAAATACTGCAGATGGTGGGCCAGATCTACTCTTATTTTTAGCTGGTGATCACGCTGGATCCAGATAGCACCTTCTCAAGTGGATGAGCTCTGACAAAAGGGATCCTATGGAGACGCTGCCCACATGCCTGAAGAACCCCAAAGGCTGGACAGGATTCAGTGCTACTGAAAGGACAAATGAATTCCCACTCTTGCTGTTCATGAGGTTTCTAATCCTGCTACACCATCTGCTCACTAACCCTAGAGATCCCCCAGAGTGTCTGGAGAGGTCAGCACAAAAGCAATACGAAAGATGGCCCAGAGGAGAAGACCTTTCTATTTCTTCCCTCACTAAATGACTCTGTAAAGGCTTTCAGCATATATGAGAGGAAAAAAAAAAAAAAAAACTCCTTATAAGCATATGCTTGATAATAACATTTCTCACTTCTTCAATTAGCTCAAATAATCTTGCTAAAAGCTATTAATAAACCACCTTTAGCTGAGGGCACATGTGCACCTGTGCATGCAAGAAGACAAGCCATCTCTGGTGGAGTGAGAGCATCAATGAAAAATGAACTGCCTGAAATTAACTTTAAGCATCCAAGTGATTAAACCATTATGCTGTGATTGTGTACGATACTCCCTTCCTTCAGCAATTAAGGCTGTATTGATCAGATACGATGAGGAAAGGGACTGGCAGAGTCATGCTCATTCAGGCTTCCATAATTAAGAGTGATCATCAGTTGTTGTGGAGCACGCGACATAGGAGTCTGACGGGGCTGGGCTTCCTTTCTCCTCCCTCTCTGGCCCTCACTCCCCCACAGCAGCCACATGAACATGTGGATTGAGAATCTGCTTGAAGTAAAAATCAGACCAGGAGCTGGCTAAAGGTAGTAGATTTCATTCTGTAGCAGGTCAGAATGAAATAAATGTCTTTCCCCAGAAAGAGCAAACATTTCCCAGAAGAGCTCCTCCTTCTTCCAAAATGAATTGTGGTTAGTTTTGCTTTTTTTCTTTCCCCTCCCAAATATATTCAAGCTGATCTCGTGCCCTTAGATGTCACTTGAAATCAGCTCCTTGATTATATCTTACCTAGTGAATTTGTTTCTCGCAACTTCTACTGAAGCCTTGCTAAGTGGCAATGTGACCTACCTCTGTTTTGCCTTTTTCATGGTGCATAGATCCAGACTACAAAAATTGGCATGGAGTAACAGCTGATAGACTATATGTGCATAATTTCTATAAGAGCCATCCATGAGCATTTACACTCTTGTGGTAAAGGAAATTTCCTTGCTTAATTATGCTAGTTTCCTGTATATCATTTCCCAGTTTATTAACTGTACTTACTCTGAGCCTCAGAAGAATGATACTTGTCAACCAAGGTGTGTAACTGCTGCTTTGGGAAAGGATATGGGTCATTTCCTCAGAAAGACCACAGAATGCAGCATGTGGAAACATACTTCTCCAGGAAACAAAGGCATGTGCCACTGAGCCACATGACTCTAGAAGTGATGCAGTGATTTATTACTCATCCACAAGACCTTTCAAAGTTTGATACTGGCATCTAAAAAAATGTGATAATCACTGATATTTTCATTTACCTCTGTGGAGATCAAATTTGAGACATAAAGAGAAAGGTTTTGCATTTGCGGGAGACATTTCATGCCAGAACCACAAACCAAACCAAGGTAGCCCAATTTTCAGCCTGGTGCTTTAACACCACAAGTATCTTTCTTTCTGGTTGTTGTGTGGAACCCGTAAGTATGACTACAGCTGTGTCATTTTCAGTATCTGTCCCACTCATCAAGCTAAAAGATAGATCGGCAATTAGGATGGTGCACCTGTGTCTGATCATGCAATTCACAGTCATGTAGCGTCTTCCTTTGATAAAAAGGAATCAAGGATACAGTCCTGCACTCTCAGCTTAGGCAGGATCTATTTATTTCACACATCTCACTACTTTATCCACAGTTCTTGTTTTAGTAGATGCAATGTGACCTTGCCATTGTTTTTCCAGTTCTCTCTGCCCTGGCCCTCGCTGAAGATCATTGCTCATCTTCGTGTCAGCTGCTGTCCTCTGCTGAACATGGGTCTCCTTTCTCCCTTTCAGTGAAGAGCGTTTGTGTTTCCTTCTGTTTGACAAACTGCATGCCCTTGATAACTACTATGCCCAGGTCCTGCTAATCTTGGCATCAAGCAATTTCATTTTGCACCAAGCCTGTTTCCCTGCATACTTTGCATGGTACAAGCTGCTGCAGAAAGAGAGATGGAGATCTCTGCTTGGCTTTTTCTCTCTCACAAGCTCAGTGTTACTCAAAAACTCATGCCCAGGCAGAGTAAAGAGTTAAGCATGAAGATCTGGAAGAGACTGTGCTGTCCTGACACAGTGCTGCCCTTTTGCCTCTTCCTCACACATACATGCTGTTCACATAGCCTGCATTCCTCTCCAGTCAACACCATTAAGCTTTGACCTGAACTAGAGATAGAGCTAAATATGTGTGCACCTGTCTTCTTATAATGACCTGCTATTATCATTTTCCACCCCTCTTTTTTGATTGATGGATATTATATGCATAATAACCCTCAGGATTTTTTCCCCTCTTTCTGTTAGACTTTGCTAGAGCAACCTGCAAATTAATTTAATATCCTCTTTTGGTTGGGAGCTATGAAACGAGGGCTAGAGGCTGATGATGCGTAAACCATTTGTGGCATGTATTTAATCTCTGGACAATGGATAGAGATGTTAGTGCATGCTACACTAAGTTCTATTTACGCTGGCTATTAAGTGCAGTCAAGCTGAAGGCAATCGGAGCACATTACAGGGCCTAATGGGAGAGGATGCTACACAACAGTACATTAAAGACTGAAAATGAATTAAGAAGGAAGCATGGTAGAGAAAGCAGACAAGGAAAGGGGTCTGTATACAGATAACTCTTATTGACAGCACAAATATTCATGTACTCTGAGTTCCCAAATCCAATTTTGGTATTGGATACCACTCTAGAGGGAACGTTTTGAACTCCATTTTCATGCAGATACAAAATGACTTGCAATCTGCCCCCTCCCACCTTGCTCTCTGTAGCTTGCATAACCTGATGCTGGAAAATGCATCCCTGTTGCAAAGCTGAGCTGGATCACTCTCGACCAGCTAAATCAGCTGGACTTTCTCTTCCCGCTCCCTGAAATGCCGCAGGGCCCAGGAGTTATGAATATGAATACACCTTGCTGCACTCTCGGACCTGGCCACTCTTCTCGGCATGTCTTGCCCTGGCTGTTGCACAGCTGAGAAAATTCAAGCCCTCTGGGAAAGACGGGAGAAAAATGCACCACAGGAGAAGCACCTGAGGTGTGAGCACTATATCTTTGCTTCTGCTCCCCGCCCACCCCACCCCCACCCCCCATTATCTTGGTAAGAAAAATTTAGAAATGACAAAATACTGGCCTACTGTCTTTTCAAAACCAAGCTCCAAGACCTAAAATGACTTTGCTTCACTCTATCCACTGCCCACCACACACGTTTCTGAGAGTTTGCTTTTATGCATAAATATGTGAAGAGACTGACTCACTATGCCTTCCTGAGTAAAGTGAGTTTGGTTTTATTGTTGAAAGCCCAGTTTATAAGTAAGAGCTTACACATGAGAGAGAAGCAGCAACCAGCCTCCTGAAAGCACACGCTCGCACCTACCAGCTCTGCTCGGTGCTTCGGCAAGGCTCTTCCAAGACCAAGCTGTGACTATCGTTACTCCTGTGGGGTGGGATTCACACCAGATGTCCGGACTGCAGACACAACCTGACCCACACCCTGCTCCCTGAGGGAAATAGATGCTTTTAGGTCACAGTTTGTCCAGTGTATTTTTGACGTCTATTTTAGGACAATATGAATTTAACTCAAGGCTTCCCTGCCTGCATTGCCTAAACCCTCAGCGGCTGTAAATAGAACCCCCGGCAGCCAGCTGGGCTGCAGCCATGCCACCAGCACGTGGTCAGGTGAATCCCAACACCGCGTACTGAAGACAAGACCAAGGCGTGCATCCCTCCTTCCCACGGGACTCCTAAAGACCAGGCTTGCCTCTTAAGATGAGGAGCTCCTTGCTGCTGTTGGCAGCAGCTTCTCCACCAACCTGATTGCAACAGAGAATATCTTTCAAGGATCTGAAGAAGAAACCTTATTTATACCCAGCAAATGTACTAGGAGTGGATGCAGACCCTGCAGGGAAACAAGTCCTCTCTGACATCCCAAAATCCTGCACCCATTCTTGTACAAGGGAGTTTTTCTTCAGAGCAGGAATGTGTTAATGAACAATTTTTCTTTCAAGGAGCCCAAAGGCTTACCTTCTCTTCCTCCTCCTCTCACTCCTTGAAGTGCCGGTGTAGAGTAAGAGCATAGCAAAATTACTTTTCACACAGCCAGTTTATTCTAAAAGCAAGTCTGGCAATAAAAGGAGAGAATATTAGAATCATTTAGTAACCATCATGCTTTGGCAGGAAGGAAGAGCTCTGGGTCTCTTAAAATGTTAACATAGTAAAAAAATCGATTTGTTGCTAACAAAGAAATATACAGAAACCAATACCTGAGCATAAAATACTATGTACATGGGGATTTCAGTTTAGCAGGGCATTGACTAACCCCTGAATTCACCTGACTTTTAGGAGCAGACTTGTAAGTAAGCTCTGCAAAAAAAAAAAAAAAGAGTGCACTGGTTTTCAGGTGAACCTACCAAGTCCAAAACAAATGATTTTCATGCTGTGCTTGGATAGGGCTGGAGGGAAGAGGTAGGAAAAACAATGTTGTTTGGTTGGCTTCTGGTGGTAGTGAAACACTTTCCGCTCCCAAGGACATATTTTTGATGTGTGGATGTGTGTCCTTTCTGTTTGCTGAAACAAAAAGTTTTCTGGAATAAATGCATCTTTACATTTTCTAGAAAACGTCCCTTAATTTATATATTTTTCCCTGGAAAAACATCCTTGCTTACATTTACTAGAGTTTAAGACCTTCTGTATTTCTCTAATAAGTTCCTTTGGTCACTGTCATAACAGTTTACAGGCCACGGTAACACCGAGTGAGTCTGAATTAACTCTGGGGTGTTTGTAACAGGCAGAACTCTATAGCTACCACATGCCCTGCTGTCTATAACAATTTTAGCACTACCTCCTGCACTGTTCCTGCATCCGCAGCCCAGCACACTCACAGCTATGGGCTTTCAACAATGCCACCCAAGTTACATGGTGTGATGATACACAAGTCACACAAAAAACATGTTCTTGTGAGGTGTCAGTGTGTCTTCTCTGTTTGGGTGTTGAACGTGATACTTGGGTGCTGTGAGCTGTAGATCAGTTCAAAACTAAGCTGACCTGAAGCCAGTTTGAGATCCTTCCTATTCTAGAAACTTCTTGAGAGGAGGAAGAGTAAGGGAGAGCAGTTAGCAAGCATTTCCTTCCTGCTAGCACTACATATCTAACAATGGCTTTCTTTTTCACTTTCTCATTGAGAGGTGCCCTGCCATCCCATCCCCACCAAGAAACTAATCTGGATCAGCGTAGGAAAGAACAGACAGAGGAGGAAATGTTCTCAGAGCTCTTACAGACCTCAAAACCCTTGTCCAGAGTAAGAGTTGGATGGACACCATGCTGGGAAAAGCTTGCAGCATTGGAGGAAAGGAGAGCGAAGGAGAGGTGAACCAAGAAGTGAACCAGTGAAATGCTCCTTCAGCAAGACACGTGTCAAAGACCCAGAGGACCTCTTCTCCAGCAGTCTTTGGGGTTCACAGGAGCAGATTCATACCATGACCAAAGAAGAATGTGCATCTATCTGCCCCACAGCCCACATTGCTCCCAAGTAAACCAGGAACGTTGCTCTGAGGCCACATGTATGGACCTGTGAGTAACGCAAGGCAGGCAGTACTTTGCACTTTGCTTTCTCACTGAGTTTTATACAGCTTAACAAGTTCTCCACAGTTCAGTGCGTGCTTAAAAGGTTCAAAGTTTCTTGTTGTTTATAAGAATAATATCTGTGGTTTATCACCAATGCAATAAAACTGCTGAAAAAAAAATGATAATCTAAGGATCTAACCCAAGAGAAATGTCACAGGCCAATTCAGCACCCTTCCCAGCCAAGATACAACAGTCATCTACAGATAATTAAACTCCATATGAAAGCCAAGTACACAGATGAGAACCCGTTGGGCAGCACCATAATCCCTTGTTAGGAGTTAAAAACGTCTCTTAACAACATGGCAGCATGAAGGACTTCGAAAATAGCCCTATGAATACTTGCTTGGTGGGGGCCCAGCCTCATCTGGAAGCTGTCATCAGCATTGCCTTGGCAAATACTCCCCTCTGGGTTCTCTGCACATCCTCAGATGATGGTTAAACCACTCCTCAGTGCAGTCTCACGTGTGGTTACATGAGGTAAGGGAGTAGAATCTCCTAGACTCACTACTGACATTGCAACAACATCAGTTTAAGTGTACTGCTCTAGAAAGATAAATGTTTGTTTAAAAATAGATTTTTAAAACATGAGAACCAGTCACTGCCTCTGATCCACTGACATTTATGTTCAGGGAGATATACACAAATCACACAAATGATGGGAAATCCCCCTTTTGTGCATGTAATCAGGGAAATGCAGCTGTAGGGTGTGCGCAGAGGGAGAGGGCATAACAAGCAAAGTCAAGGAGACAGTAAAACCTTCCAGAGAAGATACAGATGAAAAAGGGGGAGAAGGATGGCAAGGTAATACACCAAGCAAAGCACATGGATGCACTGCTTTGTCAGGACACCTTGCTGCTTTTGCTGCCCAAAAGCTATGACAATGCTGATGAGCAGAACTGGCATGTTCTCCCATGTCCAAGAGGTGCAAAATGGAAGAATTACAAAAATTGTTATTATATAAGATTAACTCAAGAGTGTGAGCAATTGGCAGTCCACAAGCCCCAGTTTTGTCTTTCAGGTCACAGGCTGACTTGCCTATCGCCCAGGATCTACGCTTTGGGGTACTTGGCAGAGGGTGAAAAACCCACAACTCCTGTACAAGTTACAGAATACTTCTGCTTTTGAAGATTATCCATATTTTTAGCTTGTCCTGATGACTTTGTGATGTTTGTCTGGATCACAGAGACTGCATATTCCCCTGATAACCTTGGAGAGCAGGATAAATAGAGGTGCTGAGGGTAGGAAAAGCACATTGTCCTGATACAGGAACTTGATATGAGAGTACAAGCAAGCACAAGGGACAGCATTTAGAGCAGGGTTCGCAAAGGCAGTAAGGAGAAAGAGCCTGACTTTTGTAGAGAAAAACCAATGACTCAACAAGGTTGCTGGAGAAGTAAGGCATGGCATTGCATGATCCAGCTTATCAGGCATAAGAGTTATGTATGTACGTAGCTGACTTAAAATAATTTTAAAAGTCCACACAAGCTTTTTGGATTCTGAGATGTCATCAGCAGCACAACAAAAACACAGAGTCATTAAAATACTCTATTAAACAGAAAATTGTTCAGCTTTCCACTGAAAATCTCTTCCCCACCTCATTTTCCACCTTCTTTTGCCCTCTGTCATTCTGAAAAGTGAATTTTTAGGATTTCTCAAAGTGGTCCTGGCAGATAAGCTTGGCAAATCCAACTTTGAGGAGCAAGGCAGACCAAGGGTCTGTAGCCCTCATATTATCCCCTCCTGCCATAGCTGACAAGCTGTGGCTTGTGATAAGCCCTGCCATGGGAAAGTGAGTATTTTTACTTTTCTGTTTTCCCCAAGGAGTTTCCCATAAGTAATGGCCTTTGCCCTATATCCTGTAGGTCAAGCAATTAGCTCAGTCATATCCATTTACCAAAATGTAGCTTTCTCTCCTTATGTTTTTAATACATTCTTTAATCAGAAATGATTGGAATAATTATAGCTCAATATTTTGATTTCATAGAAGTTTTTGGGAAAGTACCTTAAAAGAGTTCTTTATATCCCTTAAAGTGTCTTATCCTTCCCAGTATTTGTTCCTCAGAGTTTCTGGTTCCTCTTTCTCTTGTCCCCATAAATAACTATATTCTGTAATTTTTATTTCCAAAGGTATAAAATCTCTGATGATTCATCTCAACTCTCCCATAGTTCTTAGCAGCCCATAATGATGCCAGCTTCTCCAAGGGTCATTTTTACATGTGTTTTCCTAGCTTTGTAGTCAAACTAGTAAAATGAGCTGGTTCATTGTTTACACATTTTCCATAGCTACCCTCAATATTTTATAAAATCTTTGGTATTCCAAAAAACAGCCCTCTGCCTCTCTGTTTTCCTTAACATATTATTTCGTTAACCAGCAGTGATAATCCAAACTGCCGCATTCAGAGAATCAATGACCAAAATCTTTTCCTTACCTCTCTCAGTTGCTGAAGAGCAGGCTCCAACACCACTTGGAAAATATGTATCAATGATGTTTTGAGGGCTGTTCTACCAAACTCAATTCATTTCAACCCCTTTCTGCAGGACCAATATACACATGCTCTTTTCACCTACAAATCCCTAGCAGCCCCTGCAATTAATACCTAATTAGCAAACAAAAGCAGAGATGCCAGGTGGAACAGCACAACACCATTCACGGCTCACAAAAGGGAGCAATTAACTACTACCAGCTAAGGACAGTAAGAAAAATATTTTGTTATAGAATGAGACAATGTTGCCAAAATTGGATGGTTTAAAAACAATAAAATAAAACATGCTCCAGCTCAACTGCTGGATGTGGGCTTTGATTCAGGAATTGCTTATGGTAAGCCAGCAGCTGGACCAGAGGGTCATTATGATCCCCTTCTGGCAAAGAGACCTAGAAACCTACCGTTCTTCCAACAGCTTTTAAAACAGATTATTTATGTCTTTGCGTGTAAGCCACGAAGTCACTCCCACCACTCCCACAAGAGATAAGGCAGACATCACCACTGAAAGAACTAAAACCGACACAAATTGGCTTCCCCCAGCAAACTTAACACTTGCACGCAGCTAACAAATTAGCAACAGCATCTGCAGAGGGAAGAAAAAATTTTCCTGTTCCCAACTTGAGTTAAGACACGGTTGGGTTCAGGCTGAGGCTAGCTAGCAGGCTTTGGCCACTGGAGCCACGAGCACTGTGTATGTGTGTGTCCCCAGGGACAGCAGCTCCTGTCCCCACCACCAGTGCCCACAGAAGGTGGATGACCAAGGCTGGCTCTGCACCAGGGTACTGCGAGTGGGTGAAGAACATGGTCAGCTCCTCCTGCTCTCCTGCCATAAATGGCACATGAATTTTATTCAAGATTAAAAACTCTTTCTGTGGCTTTTTCTTTATGGCTCATATTCGAAAAGGATGCAGTCAAGTCCACCCTCTTTTTAACAATGGCAGAAGTATGACACTGAAGAAAACAAGCAAAAGCAGTTTAGTAATGAGAAAATATTTTCTATACGATTTCTAACATCGTACTGTCTGAAAGAAAGGATGATTTTGTGGGTTCACAAGTTTTTCTCCTTCTTCTGTGTACTGAAAAACCTGTGTCTTCCATTGCACTACTTCAGCTGGTCCAGCAGAAGTGTCCCTCTGCTATCCCTGCCTCTACACAGTTGTTTAAAATTCCTAGGCAAGGAATATCACTCTTACTAATAAAAAGGGTGATTCTGTGAAAAACCTACTTCACTCTCAAGTCTGAGTCCTCTTTATTTTTTTTTGTTTGTTTCCGTCAGTGCCAGGAACAAAGCAGGACTTGTCAGTTCCGCGGCAGCGTTTGCTCCCAGCAGAGCCCTTGCTGCCTGCCCTCCGCATGCCATGGCGGATTAAACTCCGTAATCGCTCTCAGCATGTTTCTCACCGCCCACTTAGGCACTGTGCCGAGGGTTTGAACCCTTAGGTATCAGATCAGCAGCTGAAGATGTCACAGACATCAGGGCAGCCGCAGCACTTGTCCCGTCTGTCCCACTGGAGCTGCTGGGGTGACCTGCAGTGCCCACCCACCGGGCATCTCCACTCTCCGATTTTTCCAGACACCGTGATGCAATTTGCCATATCCTCCACGCCGAGGCCAGTAATAACCCCGCTGTAGCCAGTGCACGCACAGCTCCCCAGTCCTGCATGGGCTAGCCAGTAAATCAGGCCTGTAAAAGTATTTTTGGCCTCCTGCCCAGTATGTGTACCTCTTAATCCCTAATTCCAATTGTGTAAACAAGGCATGACATAACTGGTGTGCCATGGAAATATGCTCTATAAAGTTGATTACCACGCTTCATCCTATTAGAACAGCAGTCAATGGAAAACTATAGATAAGGCTAAAGCAATTTATTTGCATTTCCAAAGGAGATGGGCACATTTTGGCTTTTCAGAGCATGATCAAACTTGACAGGCAGATCCTAGGGCTACTTTGGATCTCTTATAACAGCTCATTTCAACCTGCACTAGCCAGGAATTTTTAAACCAGATATCTCAAAAGGTCGGATTGACCGTGGCCTTTGCTCAAGCATGCAAAGAGCGATAGTGTAAAAAGCATTGAATTGCCAGGGTGACCTCTTTTAGCCAGATGCGGTTTCAGCTCCTGCTCCCTCCTGAGCTCACGAGGCAGTTCTCAGTATTCATGCACTTGGAGGACTGGGGAAGGAAAAGCCAGCATCGTTTCTGCTGTAGCCTTATCCCCAGGCAACCAAGCTGGCTTTCGTGGAGAGGGTTTTGTGCCAAATGACCCAGGGCAGCTGTGCTCCCTTCATCCATCCAGAAGCCTCCAATGGCTTCATCCTGCCCACAGCTCCGACCTGCAAGTACAGATCAGGCCTGAAATAACCTGCTTGAGGTCACCCACAGTGTCAGTGACAAAGCTGGGACTTGAGGCAGGTCTCCTGGACCCACCTGCCTCCTATTAAAGGGTGAGGATGCAGGTCCAGACTTTCTGCTTTCCTACAACCCCACAATACAGACACAAAGCTTACCTTTCAAGATCCTTCACCAGGGTTCAACATTTCCCTAAAAATGTTTTGAGCATGACACAGGGTCCCATTGGGATGCCCTAGTCTCCAATCTGAGCCAAGCCCTGCTGCACCAGCAGCTGAAAAACCTTCTCCCTGGAGAGAGCATCCCCTGCCCCTCCTGCTTCCCCAGCATCTCAGCCCCGAGGTGAACCAAGCACCCCGCGCAGCCCCTGGGCTTAGGCTGAGTTTCTCTAAAAATGTATGAAACCCTGAACCTGCCCCAGGTTTCCAGCAAGCAGAAAATCTTCATGGTTTCAAGCTTCACTTACAAATCAGCTCTGAGAAAAACAGCCAGAGTGATCGAAGGCGTTAAAAATTGATGTAATTAACACAAATCAAGGGGATATATATCAACTCGTGCATGAGTTCAAAAGCTCTTTTTAAAGGTATAGAAACAGGAATTTTCCCATTATCTCAAAAAGAGCTAGATAAGTCCTTTGCTTATAGAATTAAGCCTGTAGCAGGTGGTGGGGTTACTGAACCAGCTACAGCAAGCCCCGTTCTGCGTTATAAAGACGTATCTCTCGCCAGAGAAGAAATGTTAACACGCATTCACATATGCATTTTTCCAACCTGATTCTTTAGGCACCCCCCGCCTCCCGCCCTCTCCCTCTGTCACCTCGTGAAAAGGTTTTTCAGGCTGGAACTGTACTCGAATTCTGTCTAATTGGAAGGAAATGTAAGACCCAAATCTCGGTTCTCATTGGCATGGAGACACTTGCGCACAATCATGGTATGCAAAGCAGCAGAAGTCTGAATTCATAATTGGACGTTCCAAAATGTAATTATGAAAGATGAAATGCTCCTTTCAATGAGAAGGCCATAAATAGAATAATTAATTTTGTGTTTGCTTGAACAATTCTGTATTATGGACCTTACACTGGAACTGAAATTAATTAAGTGCACCAGGATTTATGGAGGAGGTGAAGAGAGAGGGAAGAAAAAGAATTAATCTGAAGTAAAAGATAGATGACTTTGTGAGTGTAATGATGCGTTAGTCTGGGGTATTCTTTAACAAATTTAGCAGGCATGTTCTGGGTACAAACAGCACTCGCTTACAGAATTATCTCAACTAATGCAGC
Source organism: Chauna torquata (assembly GCA_013399475.1). Classification (NCBI taxonomy): domain Eukaryota; kingdom Metazoa; phylum Chordata; class Aves; order Anseriformes; family Anhimidae; genus Chauna; species Chauna torquata. The sequence goes on from VXAL01001702.1 coordinate 1,163,160, forward strand.
TGCTGGACTCTGAGCAAATTGAGATTGCAGATGAGTACTCCAGATTTAGAGCTGTTAACCCTCCTTGTGCTGGAGACCGTGCTTCTGTTCACTCAGAGGGAATGACCAGAGTTTGCATGGTGCTAAGGTCCGCGTAGCGGCCCCAGTGCTTCCACGCACATGCACACAGACACCTGTACACGTGCTCTCTTGCCCTGTGGTCTGTGTTGTTTTTGAGCGCAAAGTAGTGCCAGGCTCTGCCCAACGCCTGTTGGTGCAGGCAGGCAGATCTGGAGGCAAAGCAGAGCTCAGGGTAACATCCCTCAGTGGACTCAAAGAAAGAAGGGATGTTGGTTAGTGCAAGTTGAGATTTTTAAAGCAAACAAAGCAAAAGTGAATGCTTAAGAGAATAAATCTAAATCAAACAGTGTAGTTGTGAGGGGCTCTTCCTGAGCTCATTGAGGGAAATCCAAAGTTACTCCCTTTTTCTGCTGAGACCAGGCAATAAAAATCCAGGTATAAAAATCGCCTCTGTTGCTTCATCCAAGACTAAAGTATTTTTCAGTCCTGAATGAATGAAGATTTACCAGCCTGGCAGAGACCCCTGCGACACCAGGGGCTGCAAGTGCTTCCAACATCCGGAGCAGTCACTCAGAAGACATTTCCAGTCCCATAAATGTGACGCCTTACTGGTATCATTTGGAATAAAATAATGGCACCGGCTATAGATCCATGGGTAATCGATGGGATGCTTCCCCTGCTCGCAGTCATTCAGCAGCAGCACTTTCTGAAGCGCTGGCTCGGCCGGCGCTGCCCAGCACAGGGATGCGGTGCGGCTCGGCACGTTGTGTCTCTGCAGTGTCAGCTTTCTGCACGCTGAGAGACACTCAGCAGCTGTAGCCCCCTGGGAATTTTTGGAGATTCCAGGAAGTGACTGATTAGGATGTGCTGGTGCAGCTCCAAAATGGACAGATAAACCCCAAGGACTGAAGAGAGGCTCCCTTATCTCTGATTTATTGCCCCTCCTCTACTGGGGTTTCTTTGCTAGGAAATGAACTTTTCTCAGGCCTGGGATTATGGCAGGACAGCAGTGCAGGACAGCAACCTCCCTGTGTTTTGTGGGCATCTGCTCCAAGAGACTGCCAGGCCAATTAAGTACAAATTGTACCACGGATGATCAAAATCCGGCATGGCAAACTTCTCCCGAGTCACTCCTGCTTGCAGAAAGCCCAGTGGAAAGCTTTGCATGGTGAAGTCACCGGAATGTGAAAGGTGGGAAACTCTCAGGTCTGTAACCCTCAGCAAGACCTGGGCAGTCTCACAGCCACGCAGCAGGTTGAGAGCCTGAAACTTGTCCCTGTCCTTGTCAGATCAGGCTGTTCCCAAGCCTCAGTGCTACCTCCCGGCCAGAGGAGACTCCACAGCAATGTAGTAACTTTGTCCCAAAAACTGAAGCACTGGAGTGCAGGAAAAAGAGCCTCTTTCCCCACACAGAAGACATCTGCAGACACACTTCTGAGAGTTATCAGCTGCCTGGGCGATGGTTACCCAACAACATACGTAGATCTCTGGGTAGCAGAGAGCACTTGGGTACAGTGCCTATTTGCTTACTGATATTTATTTTCATTTTCCACAATAAAATGCTAAATATGAACTACGGTTACTCTGCTTTAAATTGCAACAAGAGCTGCATTTTCCACTTGCTTGGTTATAGCTCTTTAAGTGATACATTATATTGTTTGCCAGAATACTTCTACAAAGTCTTTGCTTCATTTAACTTGTAGAACAATTCAGCCAGATTGGTCTATAAAAGGTGTACTTAAAATCAGGATTATCCTGGGACTCAAAAGTGCTGGGTGCTAAAATGCAGTCTCTCATTTCCCATGGCCTTCTGAGCATTCGAACATATTTATACCTTCTGCATTGCAGCAAACTTAATCAGGAGGACAGGCTTGCTAACATCTGTGCATTCCATTCACTTCTGGAGTCGTCTCAATCTCTTCTGAAACCTGATTCTGGCTGTCAAAATGCATAGCTCTCTGTGCTGGGTATTATTCGGACATTTAGACATCTGTCATCGGGAAGTGTGATAGATGGTTTTATTAACCCGCAAAGGCAAAGACTGTGACAGTGAAGGACTCTTATGCAGGGAGAAAGTATTTTGCAAACCTTACAAATATGCCTGATGCTTTTCCCAGCCTACGGCTGCAGCAGGGACTGAACATTGGAAGTGAAAGATGTGTTACACATTAGCTCAGGCTGGACTTATCTCCCCTGCTAGCTTTGACCAAAATAAGTAACGTAGGTGTTATCCCCAACAGAAGTAGAAGAAACTTTTCTGAACTGATCTCCAGCAACATGAATTCCTACAAGTAGAAATTTTTGTGGCAAACTGCAGCTAGAAATGAAGGCTGTGCTTTACAAAGAAGTTTAAGGAAAATGGAAATCTGTTTGAATAAAAATCATCACAAAGATTTCATTTAAATTGTTCAGGAAGTGTACACAAATTCACCAATTAGCCCCTACAGGTGGCTTTTTTCTTTCTTCTTTCAACTTCCCATCTAGTAGTCACCTGCAGGCAGGGCTCTGTACCAACAAATCCCTATGGCAAAAAGTGGAGCCAAAGTGGAATCTGGGGATGCTTAGTTTGGGGATTCAGTTTGCATCCATATGCAGTTTTAGCCTGAGCAGGGATAATCTTTTCTGCCCCACAACTTTTCAAAAAAAGTCAAATGCAAAGTTAATCCTTGCTGGTTTTCCATTTCCCGTGATTCTAGGATTCCTGTACTGAGGCCCCCAAAGAATTAAGACCAGCTACAGATAGAGGAACACATCCCTGCTATTTCTTTTCCGAAGAGTCTGTTACTGTAACTTTTAGTGGCTCACAGCTGGGAAGGGCCATGGCTCCTGCAGGCACAGGCAGAAAGATCAGCAGAACACAGAATCTGTAGGGATCTAATTCCCTCCCTGGAGGCAGAGGGACTTGAGCAACCTGTCCTGAAAATCCCTGAAGCTTGCTTGTATTATTTCTCATAAAGGTGAGGAGGAGGATGCTTGCATGGTTAGTGCAGAATTTGGACAAATATAGATTAACTTCCACCTTTTCCATCAGATTTCCCTTGTGATCCGGAGAAAATCTTCTGCTCTGAGTTCTCTGAAGGGCCGAAGTGTTCAGCTAGCCTTGGCAACTTCAGTACTGATTTTTCTAGCCACATGATTCAAGTTAGTTGCATTCACGGAGCTATAGTGTTAGTGGTTGAGGTCCAGGTATCTTCACTTTTCCCTCTCCTTGCTGTTCCTCTGCTTGCTTTGTGAGCATCGTGGCTCCCCCCACACTCCCCGTGATCAGACTGTGGGAACGAGCCCCTGCAAACAAGTCGGTGTATAGCTGTTGCACGCGTATGTATGCGTACGTATCACACATACAGATATTTTGTATTGGTATACAGAGACACATTCTGTGATGCTGGCAAGCTTTATCGTTCTAAGAAGGATGGTTATGATAAAATCAATTGCTTTTTTTTTTTTTTTTTAAATTAAAAATGGGAATGATTGCATTCAGTGTGTGCCTTTGCCATTTGGGAAAAGCTGAATGTGAAGCTTTAGATTTGTAGTTTTTGGCTCGTATATACTACAAACATTTCAGGGAAATCCATGTTGTTAACTCTCATGACACTATTGCAGACTGTGTGAGAGATGGATATACAATGTTTTCCTTGAAGCTCCAACTTCTGGAAACAAAAGACTGTCTAGAAGCCTCAGCTTTCATTATGAAAAAGCAGAAAAAGAAATTGGTAAAATTTCTGTGAATGAGAAATTTCAAAATGTGATTTAAACGGAAGCAACAGTCTTGCAAACAAGGCAGGATCAAATAGTTTATATGAAGCAAAGAAAATGCAAACTTGTGACAGTCTTTAGCTGATTTTTGTCCACTCATTTTGACAATGACACCAGGCACAACCTCCAAACAGCAATATGTTTTATCTCGTGCACAAACACAAAGACTCACTTTCAGAACCATCCTGTCAATAAAAGCAAAGGAAAAAAAAAAAAAGGCAAATCTCCCTAGTTGTTGTAACAGCATAACTCAAGCTACTAACATAACACACATTTTTGCAGTTTTATATTATTAGAAGGAAAGAAAAATCTCACCAACCCCCCTGACACTGATTCATCAAATAAATTAACTCTGTTCATCAGTTAACTCTCCCTGGTCAAATAGGGTTAAAATTCTTGGATCTAATTCACATTGCTAATTTTGCAGAGGGGAAAAAAAGCACACTGGGATAGCAAGAGCCAAATACACTATCATATACTTGCCTTAACTGACTGAACCATGGGGGCTGGTGTTTTATTCTTGTAATATTTCTTTTAATAAAAAAGTGCCTGATTAAGATACCCTTTTAGAAAACATTAATTCAGGAGTTAAAAAAAAAAAATTCAAATGAACTCAAATAGATTTTCTCTGGTACGTTAGCATTGCATTTAGGATAATGGATAGGGAGAAGGATGGATTCTGTAGGTATAAATCAATAGGCGAGGGGGGTTGATGAAATTGCAACCTGTGAGAGTGAAGCCCTAGTGGTTTGTGATATCATCAGGAGCCCAAGATTAATTCGTTTGACAGTCCAGTCTCCTGCATTCATTATTTTAACAACATGCACACAGGACCAGGATACACGTGCTAACCAGTCAGCTAACCTATATGCACTCAGAGCCTCTACAAGCACCTGGTTTAGGGTAAAAATCCCAGCTGACCTGTTGGTAGGATATGTGAACAGATTATCCGTATTTTTGCAAGAAAACTAATACAGAAAAACGTAATTGGTAGTTTTGGATTAGGCACACCACTGGTCACACTGGCATGCTGGCCAAGGACCTGCTCCTTCCTGCCCCTCTTACGGGGGCTGCTTCACTGAAGATGTGTTTATGATTTCATTTGGATTTCAAGGGGAATATGACTGGAGGCAGCATGGAAAAATGAGCATCAGTCTGGTCCCAGTCTGCTTGTTTGATAGTTTCTGCCTGTGAATTTTCTCTGGCTGAAAATAAAAGTTTCTAGAAACTTTTTGGTTTGCAAGCAGCAAAGACAAAAAGAAAAAGGAGTTAAAATAAGCCAGTCAGGTTCTGGAAACCTCAAATACTCTTACGTACTCTCCATTTTCCATGCACACATCTTGCTGCTCATTTTTCTTGCAAGCACATGAGCAAATCTTGTTTACCCCTTGCTTAATCTAAGTGGCTCTGAAGCCTGTGAAAGTGCCATTGGTTTTAATAGCTGTTGGACCAGATCCTTATTCCTAGGTGTAGCCCCATTAATTTCATACAGCCTGTTTATGTGAATAAATTGGGCCCGATTTGGCCCAAAGTCTGTGACTTTCCCAGCCTTGGGAAAAGGCAGCAATCCCTGCCATGTTCTGCTGTATGGTCTATTCTGTCCAGCTGGAGCTAAGTGCACCTCATTACTCAGGGAAATTTGGATTTGGACAATTCTTCAGTGATAAACAACATACTGCCATAATTAGCGAGTGTGGACTGGGAATCCTGGAAATGGAGTCTGTCCAATCTGTCAATTTAAGAACATATTGTTTAATTTACACAGCACGGCGCATTGTGCAACCTGAGAAGGCTCACCCACCCCGGCTGGAGCAGGGCTTTCTGCTGCATTCAATTTATAGAAACAGCTATTAGTTTCAGACACTAATTTTGACACTCTCCTTTTCGCTCTTGGCCTCCACATCCAGGTTGAAAGCAAACATGCGTGGCTGAAAGAGGCCATGCATGGTTCCCGTGCAAGCACAGCCAAATTATTTTTCACAGCTAAGCCCTGTGAGGGTTAGCTGTGATGAGGTTCCCCATTTTCCAGCAAGAAACTCTTCCAGCATGGGAGACTTGGTGCAAGAAGCATTGCGAGATGGAACAGTAGGGCGCAAACAACAGTATTTAAGTGCCAGATTCAATACTCAAGACCCCGTGTGCTGAAAGTCCTGACCTGCAGCAAGGGGAGAAGTCAGCCAGCCTGGAGGACAGCACAGAGTCCAAGATGACCAACCAAAACCTGCTCCACAGAGTGCTGTTGGCTTTATTTGCGAATTACCTCCAAAGCCGTAAGTTAAAAAGCCTATCAGAAATGTGCAGCGTGGTTGTTTTAATACAAATACACACTATTAGGTTTCCACTCTGCTTCACCATTCTCATCAGGCATCATGTCTTGCCTCCCGTTCTTCAGGCCAGATTCTTCTTCAGCTATCAGACTTCCCTTTCATCATCCTGTACGTCTTCTAATCAAAGCAAACCACTCTAACTTTTAAATTAAACTAATTTTCATACTGTCCACATATACATACAGTTAAGAAATTACAGTGACAGTGATAAAAAATGTTAATTTTTCTTTCCAGATGCTTGTAAAACAGCCTTAACATATGTCCGCTGTTTAATTAACAGAACAGCAGCATGGTGGAGAGAAGCCAAACTAATAATTTAAAGAAGCATTCTCCCTCCCTTGATTTGAATCCCAAAACACATCCATCATGTGCATTTCTGAAATTCCAAAAGATTTAATTTTCTGAACTTTCAGCAAACATCATAAAACAAGTCAAAGAGAAACCTGGAGTCAGGAGTGATCGCCTTTGAGAGAGTTCAGCTTCAGAACTTGCACAAGGAATTAATTTCGTAAGTGACTAAAACCTCCAGCACTTTTTTTTTTTTTTTAAATTAGCTTTTATTGTCGTCTCCTACTGGGTGGCCAAAAGGTACCACTTTGCTGCTCAGGTTCTAGTCCTGAGCTGCCTCCTTCCTCAGATTGATGAGGACGTAATTCCTCCCTACAAAGAGAGCCAAGATGAAGCCAGTCATCTCACACACTCCAGCCCCTTTTCCTGTAATATCTGTGTGCTGCAAAATTTCTGGAGTATCTGTCTTTACCCCCAAAAGGCACAGACAAGCCGTTATCCCAGCTTATAGGTGGGGGATTGAGGCACAGGGAGCATTTGGATTTCATGCTCAGTGCAGGACTAACCCCACTTTTGAAATCCAGCTGTCTACGTGTCCCTCAGCCCAGGCCCTGGAGGGGAGAGACGAGGCTGTTACGGACCTAGGTGCGACGTGCGGGTCTACTCTTGCAGCCTGGAGCAGATGAAGTCAGAAGACGCCAGCCCAGCTTACGGCTGACATCCCAAGCTGTGCTCTTCTAAGCCTAGCGTTGAGGGCTTGAGCATGAGATAGAGCCAAGCTCACTGCTAGCCGGGGGGATAGAATTAGCGCTGGTCTGTGAGATCCTGTGTGCTCACCACGCTCCTCTTTGCCTCCTCGTGTACACTAGGCCGTAGAGACAAGGTGAACTTAAAACTACCGCTTGCAAAACTGGCCCGGAGATCATGTCTCTGAAGCCAAAGTGAACTCCGCAGCCGGAGACCTGCTCTGCCTCTGAAAGCGTGGCAAGAGAGCTCTGTCCCTCGCTGCCCTTCGGGTGGCTGGGATGACTCTGGGTTATTTAGAGGTGCAAAAAGCTCTCCGAACCACATGCACTGGTGGTCAGCAAGCAGCCCCCTGCATGTGGAAGGGATCGAACCCCACATGGAGACTGCTCTGTGATCCATGGGGAGGAGGAAATGTCATGAGAGGCATTAACCCCTTCCGGGATAACCAGACACACGGAAAGTCTGCATTGCCCATCTCTCACAGCCAGAAATGATGCTCTTGGCCCCCAGCCTCTGCAGAGCTGATGACTCCTCCCGAGGGACCAATATGCCTGGGGAAAAGAGGTTGTGTTTTATCAGCCTGATGGAGGAGCTTCGATTCCAAAAGAGACACACAGTGTGAAAGGTAAAGCAACATGCTGTCTACTGGGGAAGTATGCCCCTTCCTTTGTGAAGAGGAAGAGATTTGTCAAAGATGATGCTACATTTTATTACTGTATTAAATGGAAGAGCACATAAACAGATTTCTGTAAAGTATTAACCAGGAAGTGGATAGACAGAGACAGAGCCCTTTCTTTCTGCACTTTTTGTAGGGAATACCTGACATCAAGCAACTCAGGAATTAATCTGCTGATAGATCAGAGACTGGGAGTGTTAATTGACACCTTGACCTCCCAGTTGTTTTTTTGGGTCTTGCAGGGAGTGTTGTTAATGAATCTGAAGATATTACATGAATTCCTCCCTTGCTGCAGCAGCACTTGGCTCCCAGCAGAGCACGTCCCTCTGGGCTGGCCATGCTCTGGCTGGTCTTCTCGCAGGGGCAGAAGCACGGAGACAGGCATTACAGCAGGCGCATGACGGTCAGGATGAGCTCGACATGACTAAAGGGAGTTGAAAAATCCCCAGCTTGAAACAGAGAGCTCTTCACAAACTCTTGGATCAGCATCACGGCTAATCCCAGCACAGCTCAAAGTAGATCTGTTTATTGCCGTTCCTGTTTCAGAGCACGCCAGGAGGGTGGTACAAACAGACCCAGCAACGTCTCCCCAGGTGTCAGCCATCCCTGGCGCAACTCTGTGCATTCAAGGGGGTATTTTTGCCTTGTTGTTGTCAGGATGGAAGCTCAAGCTGTTCTTTCCAGAGGTCCTTCTCCTCCAAAATTGCAAAATTATTTGGGCCATGGGAAAGATCATTGCCCAGCAGCAAGAACTGAATTGCAGCATCTACGCAAAAGTCTGAACTGGGCTTGTTCCTATCATGGCCTGCTTGTTACTGGTATCACGCGTGGTCAGACATAATTTCTCCAAGGCACACAGAGGAGGACATCTTAGATGAAGATTCTTACAGTAAAAGCTGGAGATAGCCATTTGGAAAAAAAAAAAATCACAAGCAATGAGTCAGTTAATGTAGCAGGGACTTTCTTCAGAAACCTGGCCAGCTCTTCCCATTAAAGAGCTAGTCTTTGGCTAGCTCTCCAAAGGAGGCTCAGTGACTGTGTACATTAAAAACGCTATCACCATTATGGTCTGTTCACTAAAGGTACAAGAGCATGACAAATATATGTAATTTGCAAATTGGCTGGTCTTTTGCAATAATTTAGAGACACTAGTTAGAGGCAATAGAAATCTAACAATTACTGATGTTTAAGGTTTGCATTGTTGCTCTGTGAATATTTCATGCATAAATGAACTTCCCCTGGACCAACTGCTGTTTCTGATGAGGCGCTCTGAGGCTTTATTGCCAAATACACAGCAGGGCTCCCCCAATGAGCCACATAACGGATGATGCATCGCCTTCATGGCTTAAATAATGCAGGGTATCTGCATTTTATAGAGTGGTGGTACACTTTATTTACATATGAATCGAGTGGCCAGACTGAATATAAAGAAATATGTGAAAGAAAGGACACAGCACTTTTAATATTTCATATTAGTAAGCGCCCTGCAGGAAAAGCCTAGGCAGGCTGGGATGTGAGTTGAAGTGCCTGATTTCTGTGTGTACATGTGTCTCCTTGACAAAATATCTTGCAAAACTGATGAAACACGTCTTCTCCCATTCTTGTGAACTTCTTCAGAGCTAATGAAAACAAAAAGAAAAATCTGCCAATCAGAGATTGACTTTCCAAGTGCCATTTGTTAGGGAAGAGAAACATGCCCACCCTCAAAATCTCATCCTGTTCTGTCCTGGGGCTGCTGGGAGATGTAGTCTCACTCTGCACCACTCCGGAGGGAGCCAGGGAGGATTTCTGCTGTCAGGAGGCCACCCGCAAAGCTGCAGCAGCCTGCTAGGACTGCAGGGTGGCCCTGAGCCCACAGAAAAAGCATTGTCCAAAACACAGAATTATCGCAACAGCTGATGATTCCTCCTCCGTGCACCAGTTTAAGTTGACAAAAGGACAAAACAATGCATTAAAGCAAGAAAAATGGGTCTTGCACATCATCATCTATGTAGGACTCTGTATGGGTCCTCTTTCTGGAGATATGCCAGCTTTTGAACATGACCCACTCATAAAATCCTCCTTCCTCACTAGTGAAAGCACCTCAGAGCTCAGCCCAGCATGGCTGTGCTCAGAGGATTGCTCCAAGTGGTGGCTCTCGTTATTGTCCCCCCATAGCAAAGATTTCCAGCCACCAGGCAAGGCATTGATATTAAATTGTTTAAAACAACAATCCAGAGCCCTCCTCAGGCTCTGAATCACACACCCCATGGAGAGAACGGTGCTGCAGAGAATAAGTGTCGATTCTCCACCTGCTTTTTGGCAGGACTGGTGGGATGCTCCTGTCAGCAGCACACCACGACCTCCTGTACCTGCAGGAGAACGTGCAGCATCTCCCTCGCATTGAGCCACGTGCGAAGAAGAACTGATGTGTGCCAGTCCTTTTTTGTACAAACCTATTAAAATTCCAATGCAAATGACCGGATTCATAATCTGAGCTTCATTGAGAAACACAGTTTCCTGCTTTCCCCAGTAATGAAATTATTGGTTGTGCAGATGCTCCATTTCTAAGCTAATTCAATCGCCGACTGTTTTTTTTAAGAGCTTATGTGTGAGGGCAGGGGTGTGCGGATGTGCAGGTCCGGGTGTGCGTGCACACACACCAACACATCTGCACAGCATGTTTCCCTGCACACAGATCTGTAGGCTATTTAGTTAGATAGCCAATTATAATTATAAATGCAATGGGAATACACGCGGTATATTCTATAGACGTGATTAAAAATAAACTGGGAAAGCTGAAAGCAGCTTAGTCGCCAGAATCTAATACGCTACAGGGGCAAGTTGTGGAAATGCCTGATTATTCTCTTTTGCTCGCTCCATCCCTGGGGGATCTTCCTGAACTGTTACTTTAACTGCTCAACTTGCCTTTTCCACTGTGATAGTCAGCAGATGAAGCCCTTCACATTTAAGTGTAATAGTGCCAGAGAGACCAACTGCTCCTCAGAGTTACGACCTATAAATGTCGCTTCTGTGTCAGAATGAGAATGTGCCACTGAAGATGCTGAAGTCTGCAGAGGGTTTGCTTGACAATTCACGCAGGCCATTAAATTACTCCTCCCCTCGTCCCCCCAGCGTTGCGTACACTGGGATTTCTTGCTTGCTTTCACAGCTTTCTGAGTAGTTCTTCCGAAGCAGGCAATAACCAAGCAATTTATCCCCAGGACAGAGTGTAGGGCGCAGCATTCGCTCAAGTTGTACTTCTTGTCACCCGTCATGGCAAATACGAGCTCCAGGACAGGCTGCCTGTGTTTCCCTGCACCAGCTGTGTATGTCTTCACCCCGAGCAGGGGGGAAAGGAATATGTACTTTGGGTGACACCAGGATGTGTCAGCGACTGCCCAGGAAGGTGGATATGAGCCAACCCACTGGCCGATTGCCAGATGCAGGGTGCTGGGCTCATTCCCTTTGCACAGCAACCCCCACTGCCTCCTCCACCTGCCCTTGTCCTGTGCTGGAGGAGGCTTGAGGTGGTCCTGAAGGAGATACAGAACTTCTTACCTTGCTCCATGGCACCCAGATGTTTCTGGCTGAGTGAACAACCATATTAGAAACGTCTCCCATCCCCTCTGCCTTGGTCAGGAGGACACGACTGGGGCTCAACCTGCAGGGTACAGCAAGAAGAGTAGCAGTAGCTGAGGGTTGGTTTTTTTTTTCTTGGCTCATAAACTGCTTCTGGCCTCAGCTGAAAGCCTGATTCACCACTGCCATAAGCAACTTCTCCAAAGAAATGCAGGCATTTACACCACAAGAACATCTAGCCCAGTGTCCATGTTTGCTCAGATACAAGATAGAGATATCTAATATTTACTTATGCCAGTTATCTCTTAGATCCTGACAACTTGCTCGTAAAAAGTGCAGAGTGGCAGTGCCAGTCCCAAGGCAGGTGCAGATGCACCGTGGTGCGCCCGGGCAGGGCGTGAGCAGCTTAGGACACGGACAACGCGGTGCCACCAACTGCCTCTGGGGCTGCACGCCCACTCAAGGTCCTACACCTTTCATTTGTGGGGGTGTTGGAGGCTTGGGAAGAAAAGCACCTCTCCTGGCGGGACTACAGTGCAGTCACTCCAGGCTGGCATCAGCATCTCCAAACTTCATCACCTCCACGGCAGTGGGGTGGCTGCTGCTCCTGCACGGGTGAGGGGGCAGCTGATTTTGCAGCCACTTGACCGGAGACACTGGTTGAAGTGGGGCTGGGACGGTGGGGGAAGAGCTGAGGATCCTTTTGAGACTGCCACCTGGGACCGGCAGCACTTCTGCTAATGCACAGTGAACAGCTAAATCATACATTATTGATTTGTCAGACGTATTTGCATATAAATAAGCATGATCATTCATACAAACCTTAATGTTGTTGTTCTCCCTTTAGTGTTGTGATCACAGATGAATGACTCTAGTTAGACACAATTCAGGAAAGCTTGTACCACTGCAGCAAAGTAAGCTGCTGATTTAAAACTACATTTATTGGAGCATGTAAGTGTGACAGTCTATTGGTGAATTTGGGGATAATTAGTCTAAAAGACAAGATAAATGAATCCTGAAAGTGGTATTGTGATGAAGAAATGATCCCTCCATGCTAGTAAAGCTTTGATGCCAGAAATATTGTAAATGATAATTAACTGGGAAACACAGAGGAATTATATTTCAATTGTGTTTTCAAAAGGACTTAGGATTTTACAGACAAATTGATTGTGTTCTCCCCCTCCCCCAGCCCTGTGATTATGAAAGATCGTCTAATTTACAACTTGAACTATGAAGCATATGACAAATCACTGGCTTGCTTTTATGCATCTTGTTTGTACATTCTCCCTGGTAGATGTCTGCTTATTGTTTTTAAGCAAACCAAGACATGTATTTTTCAATTAGTCTTTCCCTAGGCCTAATCTAGACAGATCTGCAGGCCAGCACAACACACTGACCCATGAAAATTATATCTGCTGTATTAATTCATTAAGCATTGCAGGATCAAGCTGTAAGATCTCACTCCCTGATAACATCAGCAGCGTGAGCCGGGTTAGTCTGCATCCCTCCCCTGAAAAGAAAATATTATAGATTGTGCAATGCAGGGGAAACATTGCTTGCTAACACTTCATTTTAATTGTCCTAAATTAGAGCTGAAGACTTACAGAACTGTGCGTGACAGCCAATGAATACCAAATGAATTCATTAGGATCAGCGCTGTTACAATGAATAACTAACGAATCTATAACAACGTCTATACCCTTTATGCCTCGCTGCCGGCTGCCGCGGGGAGCCCTGGAGGGACCCATCCTGACCCTCGGCTCGCTGAGGCCACCACGCTTCGCCTCGTACCTCCCTCTAACTGCAACCAGTGGAGCTGGGGCTCACCTGCACTGCTCAGGTTTAGGGGATGGTGCGGGTGGAAGGGAACGAGGACCAAACGGGGCACTGCGAGTGACTTGTGGAAGGAAAGTGCAGCCAGGAACTGCTGAGCTTCGGAGGAGGATGCTGCATAGCACGGGAGCAGGGATGCACCTGGAGACCTTGAGCTCCCTCCTGCCACTCGTTCCTGGCTCCAGAGGTGTCCTGGATCCATCCCTGCCAGCATCATCAGGCTGAGATGAGCTAAAAATCACCTCTGACAGCTGATTTCATACCTGGCACAGCCAGCCCAGCACTCTGGGCCATCCCAGAGGCTGCAAGGGTCCCGGGGTGTTTTGGACTACCAGGGTCTGTCTGTTTGCTGGGACAGGGACTCCCCAGCGAACACAGGAAGGTGACATTAGAGGAGGAGAAAGTGGAGAAATGGCTTCATCTGCACCAAGTCTGCACCTCGTATTTCTTCAGTGGGAGCCACTGTAACTCACACAGGCTCCGATGAGCTAGGACTGTAAATGAAGTGGGGGAAAAGGGGCTTTTAGGATTATGCAGGGGTTTTACATGGCATTGTCTTCCACAGCTGAGGATCTGAATTTTTTGGGTGGATATTGAATGACAGAAAATAGAAAAGACAATGACTGCAGCTAGTCAGGGAGCCTCGGAACAGAGAGGCGTTACCACCACCCTGCCAGGGAGCATCTCGGGACACGGCAGCTGACACCAAACCAGGACCAGGTTCCTCCCGACCGGGAGAAAGCAAATGCTGCAGCAAAGAATGTCTGCTAATGGGATGTTCAAGGGGACACACAGAGAACCAGGGGAACGCTTCGCGCGGCATCACTGCGTCAACACTCGCTTGTTCGCTCCCAAGCGATGCCGAATTCTTCTTCTTCTAGTCAAGTCTGCCTTGTTTTCGGTGCAGACACAGGGCGTGCGAAGGAGGAGGGAATATTTCTGAGCTGAGAAAAGATTTCCAAGGAGCCCAGAAATGTGCATAATGTCTCAAGCTAGTGGTACTTGTTGCTTTTAAAAGGGGATGCCCTACTCTATGGGGAGTCTGCCCCAGATTGGGGCAGAAGGGTGCCGTGCCTTCGCCACCCCTCGGTGCAGCCATGTGGGCTTAGGCAGTGAAGCCTGGCAGGTGAGCTCCTGCTCAGGAGACCACCACCTCCAGCATTCTGCCCCAGCCCCAAATAGTGGTTACTGCCCTCAGAAGGGACACATTTGTGATGCTAAGTGCAGCCCTTTAACTTTGACATACCTTCACCAGCAGTTCCAGTGGAGATATGCTTTGGAGTGGAGCAGGATAGACAGAAAGGCAATTGCTTCTTAGCTTCCTTGCAGCAAAGCTTTCTGAGCCCCACACGTCTTGGTCAATGTTTCCAAGCCATTTTGAGGCATTTGAATAAAAAGCTTGGGTTTAGAATGAAAACCTGTCCAGCTCTGTAGGAGTCTATGTAAACTCTGAGGAAGGAGTGTCAGCCTGGAGATGAGGACAGCTGGGAAAATGGGAGGCCAGGGGGTAATTTTCTCTGAAATGTTTTTGTGGGCTGCATTGCAGAAACAGGGCTCATACCCTTGCTGATGTACTTTTGGGAAATGTAGCTCATCCTGGAAGAAGAAAGTAAAAGCAGGGAGCCTCTCTGGTGTGCAGCCTCCGCCTCCATGTAGGCTGTTTGCAAACTCTCTCCGTGCTTATCATCATGTAATTGAAATAATGTGTATTGACAGAAACTTGAAAACAACTGCTCAATTTTCCTCAAAATTCAATTAAACTTCGTTTATTCTGGGGATCGATCCAATTAAAAGGGGGGAAATTTCAGATGGTCCGAGCCTTACAATCCATCTTAACACACTGTGTCTATCACCGTGATGTAATAATTCCCCCAATCAATGCTTTAAAAGCATTTAGCAGTCTTGATAATGAACTTTTGTCAAAATAGCCTTACAAAGCAATAAATGAGAGCAGATTAATATGTAGTCATAAAGCCATGAATGGTTTAACGCTTTGAAAGGGTTGCTTCATAAATTAGACTTTTTTATTTATTTCTTTATCATGATCTCTCCCTGAGACACTATTGCTCAGGGTTTTGGTAGGCGAGAATAACCTGAGCCTTTGGGGTGAGTTCCTTGCAAGGGGAGAAATGAATGGCTATGAATTTGAGGATATCGTCTCCCGGTCTGCTTTTTTGGTAATATAGACAATTCCAGTGGCCACCATGGGCAACACCAGAGTAGCCGCAGCTGGCCTTGTTGTCACAGCACCGACTTTCAGCGCTGGAACAAAAGGATGGCTGTTCAAAGTTCCAGCGAGGCCATTTCCCACCCATGGAACTGGCCCTGTTATACAGCCTTAGGACTACAAGAAACGTCTGCAAGTCCTTTCACAACCACTCAGGATTGAGAAATGTACCCTGTTCTGACACCGTGAAGGGGTTGTGCAACGGCTCCTAATTGTGGCACTTCTCTAGGAAGTGCCCAGTTTAAATGTTTGTCTTCCCTGTTACTGATTTAAGATATTAAATCTTCTGAATATCACCGTGGCTTCAGGCTGATCCCAGCAACTCCCATCTTGCTTTATAACATCTGTGCATACCATGCATTTCTATTCTCAGCTAGAATTAGTGCCTGAATAGTTTTCTTCTTGCATACAACCATGCTTAGAAGAGTCATCCATCTCCCCTAACCCATTCTCCACGTGTGTTTCACAACAAGATTTTCTAAAGTGCTCACCAGAAGAGTCAAGATTAGCACAGACCTGGCTTAGAAATGGGAACCTTTCCCCATTTCTGAGCTGTGCAGGACAGGAGTGCGAGAAAAGCTTCTGTCCCAAAAGGAGGTCCAGATCTGCTTGATCAAAAATGCACATTTCCAATTTAATATTAATTTTAGGTGCTCTGGCTAAAACTCCCTCCCAGTAAGGTCTAGTAGAAAGCAACCTGTGTGCAAGACCCCACTGCTGGAGGCGGACAGGTAGTTCTAAATAATCAGTTTTATTCTTCTTCAGTGCCATGAATTGCTGCTTGCAGTGTGTGGGGGTGGTGTTGGAGGGTGACAGCTCTCAGTCTAAGCAGAAGGGCAGAGATGCTTCACCTGCTCCTCCTCGGGCTCTTCCAGCATGTCGTTAATGCGCTGGGCAGGCTGACAGCGGCTGGAAATGAAGCCGTACGCTGCAGGCGTGGGCTCTGTGCCTTCCCCTCTGATTGCAGCTGCACTGAGGGGGTCCAGCCTGCACTTCAGCATCACCCTGGGCTGTGAGCTGCAGGCAGGCAGCAAGGAACCCAGATCCCAGGCTCTGCTTTCAATGTGTGAGCAACCCACAGGTGGGGAGCCTTAAATTTGTGTATTTAAAAGCAACTGATCTGGCTTGTGGGGCTGCTGTGACTATTCTGGTCTCCGTGCTGTGTGTGAGACTTCACACATGCTGTGCAAAGGAAATTCTGCATCTCACGCAAAAAGGTGTGTGTCTCTGCGGTGGAGCACAGCAGTCCTTAAACAGCTCACAGCAGCAGCTCAAAATGTTTGAAGACACCAAATGGAGGGGGAAAAAACATTGCACTGAGTGGGAGCAGTAGGGAGAGTCGCGCCTGCATCCTTCTCTCCGTGCTGTCAATCAGAGAGGTTTCATACTATTATCTTAATCCTTGTGCCTTGCTAGTTCATGCAGACTGGATGAATCTATACAGTGCTGATTTACAGACATTTTGCCAGGGCTCAATAAATGTAAAGCACACCAGCACCACATGAAAAATGTTATCTGCGCAAAGCCTTTTAGCTCAGCAGAGACGGTAGTAAGTGGCAGTGTTCCCTTTCTGCAAACTTTCAGTGGAAACATTTCATTTGCATATGCTATTAATCGCAGAAGAAACAGGCGTGCTCCTCGCCGTCTAATCCGCATGTCTTCTATGTGATGTTTTCCTACAAGGGCGAGGGAGCAGGATGAGAGGTGCAAACACAGCAGGCAGAGGAGGCGACCTGTTCAAATTGTTGCTTTCCAAAATGATCAGATGCTGACCGCCCTGCTTTTTGACTCACTTCAGACAGCAGCTCCTTCTACTCATCCAAAAAATGCGTGCCTTTTCCTCAGCATAACCAGAGCCACAGGATACTGCCCAGAGAGGCTCCCAAACACATGCCCCACATTAAAGCTCGTGGGGCAGACGGATGGCCTGCTGACCTGGATGGGTCTGAAAATAAAATCGGGCAGGCAGGTCGCTGCAGCTGCACCGGGTTTCCCCTGGGAAGAATTGGGCCCTTCCTGCCTTTGCTTCTTAGAGTTTCCATTTCATGTTTTCATTTCCAGTGGGCTGGTATTTTGGGGGTAGGTAAAGGAGGACTGACACATGTTACAGAAGTAATCTGTTCCTCAGCTTTTGGTCCCTTGTGTCTCTTTTGCTGTTCCTTTGAAATAAAGAAATATTCAAGTGAACCAGAAAAAAAAAAAAAGTGATTAAAGAATCCTACTGAATCCCAGATAAATGTATGTTAAAAAAAATCCAAGTGGAATCTTTACGGGTTAAAATTAAACTTATTTCTTCTGAGTGTAATAAAAATAAAATAAAATAAA